>JAXQQM020065511.1:0-62775 GCA_034641835.2 Pinus albicaulis | reverse complement strand
TAGTAAGTTGTGCTGAAACTGAAAAAATAAAAGAAACGATGGTGGGGATCCAAATGGGATAGGTGGGTGGCCACTAATATCCACCTAGATCATTCCTCCCCCCATTGCATTGAGTTCCTCCATGAGATGAGGCAAATTATGTTGAACTTAGTATTAGATTTGTCAAATATGTCATGGACCTGCTGGAGGACGTATTGGATGCGTTCAATAAATTTGGTTGCTTCATCAGCCTTAGAGAGTACATGTGTGAATTTTTTCCGTGTGGTTGCATGCGGTATGGCAACATCAAGTGACGACGCGCCTGGCGTCAGATCAATGGAGTGCTTAACTTGACAATGTAGAGGAACCTTTGTGGGTGAGGAGAAAATTTCCTCGTATTCCTCCACAACTTTTTCCATATTCTAATGCCGTGCAGGGGAGTCCTATTTTTAGGTTGTGGCCATAACCTTCTTCTTTCCATGTGGGTGAATATTAATGAAAATAAATTTCCTAGTTTGGGAAATAATCTTACTGCGTTGTTTGGCAGTAGTCAAAGAGATGGCAAGAGGCGGTACTACCTATAGTATCCTGTACATTTTATTTCCCAAATTAACAATAACAACACAAGGCCGAGACTCATATATAGCATGTCGCTTCCAAAAGTATGATTGGCCTAAAAATACATCACAAAGATCAAGAGGAGAAACATCACACAGTACCTCATCTGTGAATGGCTTGATGTTTTACGGAAGGCAGCATTGCTGGCGGATGTGGAGATCTCTTCCCTGGTGAAGCCACCTGTTGGGCAGTGAAAAAGGTATGAAATTACTATATATTTTCTCATTCTTTTACTATGGACATACTCCTTTTTTCCTCAAGAAGGTAATTTATTATAAGAATTATGATGGGATTAGAAATATTTATGTTCATTGTAAAAAGATGACTAAAGGATGCTTTTTGTTGATAAAACAGGGATTAGACGAAGCGAACAGTTGTACCAAAGGCAAGGCTGAGATCAATGTAACTGTTGCTCCATCAGCGTTGAACCACATCCAGCCAAAGGCAAGGAGATCTGAATGAATTGCCAAGAAAAGGCAGGGGACAGCTCGGCCTTGGTCAAAACAGACAAGTTGATAACTAAACAAAGGGGAGCGAATCCCTCAGGATCCTTCGATCCTGAGGGATCGCTGTTCAAAATCATCTTATTCCTCATCTTGTCCATCAGGATTTGATATATAAAGCAATGTACTTTAGTGATCAAGGAGTCAGTTGGTCAGAAAAAGTTCTTATATTCAGACATTTCCTCTGCAATACTATGTTTATTGACTCTCGGCTTTGAGAGAACGGCCTCTGTAATACTTTATGCTTAATTAATATCAAGCACATGTTTCGTTTCATTTCTTAAGATCTGAAGTAGTCTAGCAGTATTTCACTGGCGCTAAGGGCCTGGCTCTGGTGGAATTACTTTGTTGTTTGTATTCTTAACCTTTGTTTACTGTTGTGTGAAGTTGTGTTTACAGTTTATTTCGATTGCAGAGTTGATTGATTGTTGATTCATTAACGAATTGCATTGCTATTTTACTCTTTGCAAGAAAGACATCTGGTTTTCATTTATTCTACTATCATTTTGAAGCTTTACTGTTCTGTATTCAACTCTAAGTTTTTATTCTCTTAGTTTACGATTCTTTGTGATCGATTGATCTGTAGTATTGGCCAGTGATAGATTGAAGTTATTTAAGTTTGTAATTTCTGTTCAAATTATATTGCTGTTCCATTTCTAGTTATTGCTTATTTCTGATTCATAGCTTTAATTTAGTAGATAATTTGGTTACAGTTGTTGTGTATGTGTAGGAGTTACAAGATTGCTGTTCCTTTTTAGCCTTTGCAGCTCCTTTCAGTTATCTTTATCAGCAAGTAGTTCAAGTTTGATTTCATTCTGATTGTTTTAAGATCACCAACTTTAGAGGACACTGGTTATTGCTTCCAAGTCCCCAGATTGGTTATCTTGCATCAATTTCTAAGGGAAAGAGTTATTTCTACTGTATCCCTGATCGATGTTTTATAGTTTGATTTAATTAAAAGTTTCAGAGCATTTCCATTTGTAATTAGGTTCCTTTACAAGCATTTGTTTATTATTGTATTCAGAATTTTGTACTACATCTTCACAGCATTACTCTTAGATAATTGCAGCCTCAGACAGAGTACACTCTTGAAATAAAAAGTCGCTCCCGGATTGATGATTAATGTAAGCTAATTAGGTGTTTGAAAGATACCTTTTTATGGCTCGACATTTTGGCGCCGTTGCGGGGGAGAGCGTATGCCATTTTAAAGGAGTGATGCACAGTTGATTTTCTTCTGCTTGCCAAGAATTGGGTTTTAAAGATGGAAGGTAAGAACCTGGGCACTAGGAAAGAAACACACTTGCTCACAGCCCACTTCACAGCAGAAGTAGGTAAGCTTCTTTCTTTGGGTAGGAATGAAGGTTTTTTTTCTTGAATGAATAGACCAACTAAGCAAAACAAAATTCCTCCTAAAATTGAAAAACCTAAGGGACCGGTGACCCTTGGGAAAACAACCTTTATTGATGAAATCCTTAAAAGAACTGAATCTTAGCCATCAGTAGGATTTAGAAAAGCTATTTCTAGACAGCCTACTAGTTCCCTTCAGGCTACAGAGTCACCATCTGAAGCCTTTGCTGAGATACACAGTTAGACAGAGGGAATTGAGCAAGAAATTGAGAATCCTTGCATAATTTCCCCTCAAGAAGGGAACTCTAGTAATCTCCATGAAGGAGAAGAGGAAACAGGAGAATCAGGAGACTCAATATCTCCTATTAAAATGGTCCAAAAAGTAAATAGTCCGGATAAAGGAAGTGTTGTTAAACTCAGTCAAAATCAAGGTCCTGAATCACCTCAAACAGTAGGACAACAAGGAATACTCATTATTCCAGGCAAGGATAGTTGTTTCAAAGCCATTCCTATCCCTGCTAGTCAGCCTAGGAATTCCTTGGAGATCTCGGAAGGATATTGGCAAATTTTTGACCAAATGGCCCAAAACCAAAATCAGAATCATCATACACCCCAGCAAACATCTACGCTGCAATACCCTATAGTAGATACTTCAGTCAATGCGCCTATGAAGGCCATTCCCCTTCAACATATTCCCACATTTCATGGCTTAACATCAGAAGACCCAGATGCGTTTTTGTTTGAATTTGATGTGTTATGTAGGGGATATGATTATACCAACGATCCCAAAAAACTAAAACTATTCCCTTATACATTAAAATGGGAAGCCTTACAATGGTTTATGGGATTAGGTGGGGGTGTCATAACTAATTGGGATCATATGAAGGCTGCGTTATTAAAGAAATATCAAGACTATTGCAGGTCTCGGGAACTAAAGGATGAAATATTCCAAATAATAGCAAAACCAAATGAAACCTTGGAAGAATATGTGGAACGGTTTCAATACAATCTTTAGAGATCTCCCTATGCATCCTTACCCTTACCTGATAATGTGTTGAAAACTACATTAATTAGGGGAATGAAAGATCAATGGGTTGAAAAATTGAATATTATGGGAAAAGGTGATATATATCGAGAAAGTTATGCTGACATCATTGATTTATGTATCAGGAGTTCAAGGGGAAATACAAGGCTAAAATCAACATAACGTGATATGATTACAAGAGACAACAAGACCTCCAATGAAGGTGTGACTCATGCAGAGATTGGAAACCTGCTGGAAGATTTTAAGACAGAAATACTTGGGACTCTAACAACGCAGTTCGATATTATGCAAGTCAAGTAGAAGCAAGCAGAAGCAAAGCAGAATTTGGCAATATTTTGTCCTAGATGCAGAAAGAAACACAGCCACAAAGAATTTCCATTGGATGTAATCAAAGCCTGTGCCATTTGCATGAAATATCACCCTACAGAAGGATGTCCCTTGCTTCTTGGCCTAAAAGCAGTTTATAAGGAGGTAGAAGAAGAATCAGAAGTGGTATGTCTTCTTAATCAATGCCGACAATGGTAGCCACGACAATCAGGTATGCCAACTGATCCATTTTATTCTTTTCAGCCTCCTCAATACAATGCTCAGCAATATAGTGGAATGTGGAAAAATCAACCGCCTTTCCCCAATTGGTCACAACAAACATTCCCTACAACATCTTGGCCAAATCAAACAAATCAAAATAATTGGCCTAGCTTTCCTTTCTGTCCACCGTTTTGGAAAAACAATAACTATCCAACACAATGGTCCCCCTCCACCTCATAGAGTCATGCCTCGCAGTCAAACTGGCAAAGACCTACAAATCAGCCAGCTGGAACAATCCCTCTCTCTCAACCTACACTGCCAGCTCCCTATACAAATCCCCAAACCAACTTAAGACCGCAACTCCCAGCCCAGCCCAACCCAAACCCAAACAATAAGCTAGTTCAGTCTGTCCAAATAATGGAGCCCCCAGAATTAGAAACTGAACTGAGGTAGTGCAATGATCTTCAATTAAGGTCTAGACGCATAGTAGAAACAGAGAGAAACAACAATTTTCATGTTGAAGATCCGTTACCTGTAGAACAAACATTACAGAAAGAAAAGGAAGTTCAACAACAATATCAACAACAAGTAACAACTTCCTCTCCACCATTCCCAGAATGATTAATCATACGACGCCCATTAGAACAGCCCAATTTTGATCTTCTAGGAGAATTAAAAAAATTATGTATAAAAATCCCTCTCCTCCAAGCTATTCAAGATATTCCTATATATGAAAAAACCATTAAGGAATTATGTATAAAGAAGCCAAAGAGGATACCAACCACCAATCCAACTGTCCAAATAGTCGGTACTTTATCTGACTTATTATTAAGGATGGAAACTCCTATCAAATATGAAGACCCAAGAAATCCTATAGTGACAGTGCAAATCAATGGACAATCATTTCCAAATGCCTTAGTTGATTTGGGAGCAACAATCAATATCCTAACAACTACTACCTGTCAAAAACTTGGCATTACATCACTAGAACCAACAACAACCTTATTGGAATTGGCTAACCGATCAGTAGTCAAACTATAGGGTACACTACAAGATGTAATGGTATCTGTAGATTCCTGGAAATACCTTGCTGACTTCCTGGTTATCAATCCAAAGAACCGACTAGATGGACACCCGTTAATCTTAGGTAGACCTTGGTTGGCAACTGCCGATGCTTATATTGGATGCCGACAAGGCAACATGACAATAACAAGGGGCAAATGTGTCAATAATTTAGCTTTATACCCCCCAGCCTAGCCAAGTCTATCAATAATCAAAACAATAAAACCACATGTATCATATCTTATGGAAAATATGAGATCACCTCTAACTATAGAAAATGCTCTTGATTTTAAAGATCAAACAGAGGATGATATCATTAATAGTTTTGTTAATAAACCACAAATCATATATCATTTGCAATGTCACATGATCAAGGCAGCATTTGATAATAAAGAAGAAGAAGATCCTTTGAAAGACATTCTTGATTAAGTAATACCCACTACTTCTGTGTATAATAGCAAGATTGTAGAAATTGAGCCAGGAAAAACTCTAAACATTAACAAAAATATGACTGCTAAACAAGAAGAGAAGTTGGTCCAACTATTGCGGAAATACAAAGAAGCCTTTGCATGGGATTACCCCGATATGAAAGGAATTGATCCTCAATTGTGCACACGCCACATCTATATTGAAAAAGATGTGAGACCCATTCGCCAACCCCAAACAAGACTAAACCCTCACCTTAAAGATATTGTGAAAGTTGAACTACAAAAACTATTGGATGTTAATTTCATCTACCCAATATATGATAGTAAGTGGGTCTCTCCAGTAGTAGTGGTACCAAAAAAGAATGGAAAGTGGAGAATATGTGTAGATTATCGTGAACTTAACAAGGCAACACAGAAGGACCACTTTCCCCTTCCTTTCATTGACCAGGTATTAGACACATTGGTAGGAAATAAATTTTTTTCTTTCCTAGATGGCTTCAGTGGGTACAATCAAATTCAGATTGCCCCTGAAGACCAAGACAAAACTACTTTTACATGTCCTTGGGGGGACATTTTCCTACTGAGTCTTACCTTTTGGCCTATGCAATGCCCCTGCTACATTCCAAAGGGCCATTCTTAGCATCTTTGCAGACTTAATAAATGAAGGTCTCGAAGTATATATGGATGACTTCACACCTTATGGGGATGACTTTGAGCCAGCATTGAAAAACTTATAAAAAGTGTTGCGAAGATGTATTGACACTAGGCTTTGTTTAAGCAATGAAAAGTGTCATATGATGATGAATGAAGGAGTTATATTAGGCCACTATATTTCAGCAGCTGGAATTCAGGTGGACCCAGCTGAAATTCAAATAATCTTGTTAATACTCACACCTACCACATAGACAGAGGCACATAGCTTTCTTGGATTTTATGGTTACTATAGAATATTTATAGAACATTATTCTCGAATAGTTGCACCTGTTAGAGTCAGCTTTTGCAGCCTTCCTCCAGTGATCAAACATGCTCTTACAAAGTGATTTTAAAGTGTCAAGGTCAAATTTTGTCATTTCAATAAGTCTTCAAGCAAAATTTGGTCACTAGGCATTAGGTCTAGGGTGTGTTTTCACTCTTTTCAAATTTGTCTAAATGTCGGTCCATGTCACCTTTCAGCTGAGTCTATTATCATTAAAAGGGTTTTCATCATCATGTCAAGTTCCATTGGGTCATTTTACAGCTTGTTCATGCTTCAGTTGTGCCTAGGCAAGGTCCATTTCCCTCTCCTAGGGTTTTGGAGGTAATTTCTCTTGGATGGTCAAATCATTAAAAAAACTTGTATCCTGATGTTCACACACCTTCCCCTATCCTTAATATACCTTATTAAACACTTCCCATCACTGATATTCCCCAAATTCCTCATTTTTGCACAAACCCTAGTTTCTTGCCACAACTTGGCAATTTTCTGGGCTAGGCCTGTGTTTTTCCCTTTTGGACCCCTTCCCCTCACTCAATCTCTGTGATTCCACTTTTCCCTACTTCCTAACATCCCTCCCTACTTCCAAAAATTTCCCAAAGAATTTAGAAGCCCCTTATCCCCTTCATTTCTCTTCATTTCGACAAAATCCCTTGTTTCACACATCGGGATCGGTTTCACTCAAAAGATTTTTCAGAGCAATAAAAGATGAATTTTGGAAAACTCAGAGAGGTTTTTGTCCACAACATGCCAAGGAAGAAAAACCTCTTTCACTTTTTACACAGGTATCATGGTTTTAGAGAAATGTCAAAAATACCGTTGCCTCAGGAGAATTGAATGCACCTATGAAGTGACCTTGGGAAAATCAAGATTTCTCCTAGAATGGTTGGCCAAATGACTTGCTGGATGCATCAAATGATAACTAGACAGAAATACCTTTCCAATGATCTATCATGAGCTCAATTTGGAGTTGAGTAAGACCTTCAAAAGTTGACTGCAACAGTGCTCTGCCTTGAGGCAGCCTCATTCTGTTCATTTTGACCAGTCTTGGGAGATTTGATTTTTGATAGGGTAAATGAACTAGAAATTGTAAAATTATACTTGGGTTGGAAATTAGACTCCAAGAGCTTTCCAACGAGCTATCACACGCCTAATTTGGACACCGGGAAGGCCTCCAAAAGCTTCCTGCAAAATGCACTATGTAGCTACTCATAGAAAAGTGCGTGCTACCCATAGGAGCTGCGCGCTACCCATTGGGTCGGGCGCTACCCATTGGGCACCTACAGCCAATGTAAAATTGCATGGGCGCTACCCATAGAGTTGCGCGCTACCCATTGGGCAGGGGCGCTACCCATAGAGCGACAGAGCCCAGAAATTGTTGTTTTGCGCCCAGTTTCATTTCAAATCGCCTCCATCCACTTGCAAACAGGTTTTTAATCATTTCTCAGTGATTTTTGAAAGAGGTTTTGGTATTTTTGAATTTGGGAAACAAGCATTGCTTGAGGAGAAATCTATAAACCATATGTTCATGCCAAATTCAATTCTCAGGGTTTTAAAAGATATAGTGACAGTTTAGAGAAGGGTTTGTGAATTTTCGTGATTGGTATATGTGCTCATGCTTATATTGCTTGCCGCGCCCTAGCACATTATGTACATTATCCTCATGCCTTTTAGCCATTCTATCACTGCTATCACATCCTTTCGTGTTTTCACATAACATCATGTTGACTTATCCATATAGTCTCATGTTTTCACTTAGTTTTTTTCCATTCACCATATGTTGTCATTGCTATTGTTTCATTGCCACTGTTTCCTATTGACAAACACAGTCCATTGACAAATCCTTGGCCAACATTACAAAGGGTTGTATACTACATTTGCACTGTCTACTCATTTGTCAAATTCACTTGTGATCCAAAAACAAAGACTGTTTCTATGCCACTAAAACAGAGCTATTACCACTATCACTTGTTTGCTTATGATGTTTTGGTACATATGCAATATATTTGGGTTTTGAGAATGCATTGAAGCCTTTGAATTCACTACACCAATGTCAACACACATATTGCAGACAACTTCTTTTCAAAGCCATGTCAGAGACAGAGTCAGTTTATGAGCAGGAGTCGGACAGTGATTTCACAACAGAGGGTAATGTGCCATGGAGGCCTCACAAGGGTGGAAGGGGTCTCAATCGAGATAAAGACATGCTTCGTCACATGAAACATTGCTATTGGGCCCGCATGCACGTTTGCAAAGCGAGAATGAAGATTCTGAAGAGGAGGTTGAGCCGAGCACTAAAACGGCGAAAGAGGCTTGATCCACTTCGGATTTTGGCCGAGGCTTTATTGGCTGGTCATGATACATGATGGAGGGTCTCCGCTCCGAATTTGAGCAAATTCGGAGAAAGTTTTGTCATTTTGAAATTTTTTGGTCCTAAAACAGATTTTTCAGTTCTATGGGTAGCGCGCCGCGCGCTACCCATATGATTGGGACACTTTCTAAAGGAAATCTTTGCATTTTTGGATTTTTCATGGTAATTTATGTATGCTCAAGTAGGGCTGAAGCATTTCATCAGGTTCTGGACAGTCAAAAGGCTCAAAAACATCATGAAAACCACCTTGCTGCCACTTTTTGCACCAGCAGGAAGTACTTCTGGGAGAATGAATTTTTGGAGGGTCAAATGAGCTCCAAATTGGGAAATTCTACTTGGGTTGGATAGCCAACATCCAGGGCTTTCCAACGAGCTATCATGAGCTCAATTTGGATGTCGGGAAGTACTTCAAAATCAGGTTGAAAGGCGCGCTACCCATAGAGATCATGGGCGCTACCCATAGAGATTTTTGGCTGAATTTTCAACTTCCAGCTCAGATTTTCGGCCAGTTTGGCCCAGTTTTGCTTGTGGATGAAATTTTTGGGTTTTCATGATGTAAATTGATGGTTGGCATGTAACTTTGGCTTATTTTTACCTATTCTAGAAGATTCACTCTCAAAAAAGTGAAAATCATGTAAATGAATCAGTTTCCACCCTTTTAGAGGCAAGTTGTTTAGATGCCTAGATTCTAGTTCCTTGTTTAGAATTTGTTGAAACTGATCCCTGAAGAAGGAATTCGACCCCTAGAGGTGTGGGAAGGGGTTAGGATGCTCTATATGATGTATTTTCTCAGTCATTTTCAGAGGTTGGATAGGTTGGACTCTTGGGAAACTTTTGGCACCATTGTACATATTTTTCATATTTTGGCTAAGGAAAGATCAGAGGTTTTGCGGCACTTGTTGGGATCCTTGTGGTGTTTTGCTCTTGATGGTATTTTCTTTCTGTTTACTGTAATTTCTTCATGTTTAATGTATGCCATTCCTTTCATATGCTTCTGAAACTAAATTGAATGAGTAGATGAGGTTGAATCCATTGTTTACCGTGCTCTGCCTTTGAATTCATTTAGTTCTATATGTTTTCTACTATTTGAAGAGGATCCAAGTTCTTCTCTGCCCTCTTCAGCTCCTCGTCGGTCTGATCCGTCTGTATATCCAATTAAAAGCATCAAGACAGTCACCTACCTCGCCCCAACTCGAAATCTGCAAAGGTCTGACCTTATCCCCGGACCCAAAATTTGTTTTCCCATTTCTCCAGCGAAAACCCAAAAATCAAAAATCAAACATACCTATCTCTTTACTAGCCTAAAATCAGTTCCTATCGTAAGTCATCTCGTACCCTATTGCTCATTTTATCGAGATTGACGGAGAGAGCCCTCTCCTGCCCTCGTAGGGCTAGCTACGAGGCTGAGCGTGGTTTGATGTAGCCTTGAGTTTACTTCATTTCAGCCTGAGGTAGATTTGAGCGCTAACATAGTGGCGACCATACTGGGGAGAAACTCAAAACGTTTGCTTGTTATAGACGGAGTCTGAAGTCACGCCAGGTAGCCTTCGAACTGCACATTGCTCTGCGAGTGCATAGTAGATAAAAGCTGCTTCAGTCGATCTCCGGTTTAACTTGTAATCGTAGCATTTAACTTGCAAATTACCCCAGTGCATGTATCAAGTTCAGATCTGATGGTTGATGGTGGACAACGATCAGACATAAGAAGGCTGAAATATTTCACCTGGTGACTCCAATTCAAAGTAGAGACTCCACTGGAGGACTGACTTTTTCTCTGAGAAAATGGAAGGATCTTACACAAAGTTCAAGTATCTAAAGTGGAATGGTATTCAGGATCTAATCTGCTTTCTTGTAAATTACTTCTTTGCTGGTCTTGAAGCTGTTTTGAAAGTTTTTCAAAATTTGTTGTATGATAAAGGTGATCAAAATCTTCACTCGACCCATTCAAAAAGTGTAAATGCTGAGTTTCCCTTTGATCCTGGTCTCCTTACTTTTCCCACATATTATGATGACTCTCTTCAGAGTGATGAGCCTAAAGAAAACAAAATTGATCTCGCAGCTCTTGTACATACCCCTACACCTTGTAAAATTCCAGATCGGTACAAACCTCTTGTTTTACCTTCTGTTCTTCATGCTTTCCCTAAAAATTATGACCTATATCTACCAAGATTTGATGGTGAATGTAATAATGTCAACGCTGAGAAACATGTGCAGAATGTTGAGACTTTTCTAGATTTTTTCGAAGTTGATGAAGAAGATGTTAGTATTAGGCTTTTTGCTCTTTCTTTGCAAGGCCAAGTGAAGAGTTGGTTCAAAGCCTTGCCTAATGCGAGCATCACAGATTTCCAGAAGTTTGTCAAAGTTTTCCTTGACAGGTGGATGATCGGACAGAACTTTTTGTTGATTATAGAGGAGTATAACCAGCTGAAAAGACTGCCAGGTGAGACAGTACAACAATTTTCTGCTAGATTTAACCAAGTTTATTATTCGATGCCAGTTGATATAAGACCTTCTCCTAGATCTTCTCTCTTGCACTACCCGGGTGCCTTTGATCCGGAAATGGAGTTTCAGCTGAGAGAAAAGAATATTGCAACACTTCACGAGATGCAGAACAAGGCAGTGAATGTAGAGGCTCATTTGTTGATCCGGAGGGCAAGGTTGAAGGAAGAAGAAAAGAAGAATGTTTCAAAGCAGCTGACACCTTCAGAGGAAAAGCTTGATCTTTTCGTAAATGCAGTAGAAGAGATGGTGCGGAAAATGACTGCAAAAAATGAAAATGACATTCAAGAACAAGCGGCTGACCCAAAACATTTTGTTTCTGATCCCAGTAGTCATAGTGATTGTTTTATAGATCATTGTGAAGAAGAGAGAGTTGTTGATATGATGTGTATGTTTGATGATGAATTGCCTCAGTTTGATCAGTATGATGATGATTATGTTCTCCAAACAGAAGCTAATCTTGCAGACGAATCAGCAGATAGTTTGTGCGAGGAGGAAGTTCACTTTCAGCAGCTTGAGTACAGTGATCAACCGATGCATATCATCTATGGCAATGATGAGAAAAGTGCAGAAAATTTTGAAGTAAGTGAAGGATCTTTGCCTTTTTGTTTTGATTCATTTCAGTTCATCAGAGACAACTACCATGCAATCAGAAATCTAATGTCAACAAGTCTTGATCTGGACCATCTTGAGCGCAATGAAAACCTTGTTCAAGATTTCTCATATTCAGATTTTCAGCCCTCGAAAGCCATTGATTTTCAAGTTGCAGCTGAAGACATGGAAGCTGGTACATGTGATCAAATGATACAAGGTGACTCCGTACCATTATGTTTTGAATCATTTCAGTTTTTGAGAGAAAAATTGCATAGTAAATCTTCAAATGAGTAGCCTATAAGAAATCAGCAATCTCTCAGTGTTAATGTTGAGGATGAGACAGATAATGAAATTCTTGAGCAACTTGTAGCATCAGATTTGCAGCCACCAAATGAAATTGAAGATCAGATTACAGATGAAGGTGTGGAAGATGAAATACATGATTTGATGATGCAGGAAAATTCTATACCCTTTGGTTTCGAAGCATTTCAGTTTATAAGGAAGAATTTTCGTAATATATCTCAAGGAAAATATGAACAGCCAGTAGGATGTCATACAGTTTCAAGGGATACAGTGCAGCCGTCTTCTCAAGTTTTTGATGATCCTATTGCTCGTGTGTTGGATGATGTTTGCAGTAAAGGTTGTCCTTCATTAGTTAACCATGTGCCGGAAAAGAATGTTGATGATAATCTTATTCAAAGGTCACCTTCATTGTCTTGTTTGACAGATTGTTCATTGCATAGCACATGTCAAGATTTCCATTCATATGATGAGATTGATGAAGGAGACTTTTGTTCTATCTGGAATCAACAACAGAGTTTGGTTTTTCATAAAATTCAGGATCCTTTTGACAGCTTGCTGCAATCACCAAAGAAAAGCACCGCAGATGTGAGGAAAAGTTTAAGATCAAGGTATGGAGATTATCTGGACCAGAGCTATGTTTATGAAGATCCATTCGCAGTATTCTTGCAGTCATCTAGTCAATTTGTGCTTTGCAAGTTTATCAGCAGTCCACTTGGTTCAAAGTTTCCATGGGAGTTGCCTTTCAGTAGTTCTTTCTTGTTGTTCACAAGCAAGCATTTGGGAAGAAATCAAACAGCAGCCAGCATGCTTACATGGTTGCATTGGCTGTTCCATTACACTTGATCGGGTGGTGTAAAACACAATTAGAGTAGGTTGTATTGAATAAGCTCTACTTTGAGCATATTTCCAGTTTGTCGGTTGTGTTTAAGTATTGAGTCAGTTCTTAGTTAAGTGAGAGTCAATTTGTGTCGTCAATTCATCAGTTTTCAGTCATGCATTTCAGTTTGAGTTTTTGTTTCCATTGCCCAATGGATAAGGCACTGGTCTGCTCTCCCAAAGATCTGCCGTTCTTGGCACCTCCAAGGAGCTACCATCCCCATTGGAGCCAATGTTAGTGTCAGCCTTTGCAGCCTTCCTTCAGTGATCAAACATGCTCTTACAAAGTGATCTTAAAGTGTCAAGGTCAAATTTTGTCATTTCAAAGAGTCTTCAAGCAAAATTTGCTCACTAGGCATTAGGTCTAGGGTTTGTTTTCACTCTTTTCAAAGTTGTCCAAATGTCGGTCCATGTCACCATTCAGCTGAGTGTACCATCATTCAAAGGGTTGTCATCATCATGTCAAGTTCCATTGGGTCATTTTACAGCTTGTTCATGCTTCAGTTGTGCCTAGGTAAGGTCCATTTCCCTCTCCTAGGGTTTTGGAGGTAATTTCTCTTGGATGGTCAAATCATTAGAAAAACTTGTATCCTAATGTTCACACACCTTCCCCTATCCTTAATATACCTTATTAAACACTTCCCATCACTGAGATCCCCCAAATTCCTCATTTTTGCATAAACCCTAGTTTCTTGCCACAACTTGGCAATTTTCTAGGCTAGGCCTGTGTTTTGCCCTTTTGGACCCCTTCCCCTCACTCAATCTCTGAGATTCCACTTTCCCCTGCTTCCTAACATCTCTCCATACTTCCCAAAATTTCCCCAAGAATTTAGAAGCCCCTTATCCCCTTCATTTCGCTTCATTTCGACAAAATCCCTTGTTTCACACATCGGGATAAGTTTCACTCAAATGATGTTTCAGAGCAATCAAAGATGAATTTTGGAAAAATGAGAGAGGTTTTTGTCCACAACATGCCAAGGAAGAAAAACCTCCCTCACTTTTTACACAGGTATCATGGTTTTGGAGAAATGTCAAAAATACCGTTGCCTCAAGAGGATTGATGCACCTGCTGGGAGTAGTGTTGGGAGATTTGATTTTTGACAGGGTAAATGAAATAAAAATTGAAAAATTCCACTTGGGTTGGAAATTAGACTCCAATAGCTTTCCAACGAGCTATAACACGCCTAATTTGGACACCGGGAGGGCCTCCAAAAGCTTCCTGCAAAATGCACTATGTAGCTACTCATAGAAAAGTGCGCGCTACCCACACAAGAGCGCGCTACCCATTGGGCACCTACAGCCAATGTAAAATTGCATGGGAGCTACCCATAGAGCTGCGCGCTACCCATTGGGCAGGGGCACTACCCATAGAGCGACAGAGCCCAGAAATTGTTGTTTTGCGCCCAGTTTCATTTCAAATTGCCTCCATCCACTTGCAAACAGGTTTTTAATCATTGCTCAGTGATTTTTGAAAGGGGTTTTGGTATTTTTGAAGTTGGGAAACAAGCATTGCTTGAGGAGAAATCTATAAACCATATGTTCATGCCAAATTCAATTCTCAGGGTTTTAAAAGATATAGTGACAGTTTAGTGAAGGGTTTGTGAATTTTTGTGATTGGTATATGTGCTCATGCTTATATTTCTTGTCGCGCCCTAGCACATTATGTACATTATCCTCATGCCTTTTAGCCATTCTATCACTGCTATCACATCCTTTCGTGTTTTCACATAGCATCATGTTGACTTATCCATATAGTCTCATGTTTTCACTTAGTTTTTTTCCATTCACCATATGTTGTCATTGCTATTGTTTCATTGCCACTGTTTCCTATTGACAAACACAGTCCATTGACAAATCCTTGGCCAGCATTACAAAGGGCTGTATACTACATTTGCACTGTCTACTCATTTGTCAAATTCACTTGTGATCCAAAAACAAAGACTGTTTCTATGCCACTAAAACAGAGGTATTACCACTATCACTTGTTTGCTTATGATGTTTTGGTACATATGCAATATATTTGGGTTTTGAGAATGCATTGAAGCCTTTGACTTCACTACACCAATATCAACACACATATTGCAGACAACTTCTTTTCAAAGCCATGTCAGAGACAGAGTCAGTTTATGAGCAGGAGTCAGACATTGATTTCACAACAGAGGGTAATGTGCCACGGAGGCCTCACAAGGGTGGAAGGGGTCTCAATCGAGACAAAGACATGCTTCGTCACATGAAACATTGCTATTGGGCTCGCATGCATGTCTGCAAAGCAAAAATGAAGATTCTGAAGAGGAGGTTGAGCCGAGCACTAAAACGGCGAAAGAGGCCTGATCCACTTCGGATTTTGGCCGAGGCTTCGTTGGCTGGTCATGATACATGATGGAGGTTCTTCGCTCCAAATTTGAGCAAATTCGGAGAAAATTTTGTCGTTTTGAAATTTTTTGGGCCTAAAACAGATTTTTCAGTTCTATGGGTAGCGCGCCGCGCGCTACCCATACGATGGGGACACTTTCTGAAGAAAATTTTTAGATTTTTATATTTTTCATGGTAATTTATGCATTCTCAGGCAGGGTCGAAGCATTTCATCAGATTCTGGACGGTCAAAAGGCTCAAAAACATCATGAAAACCACCTTGCTGCCACTTTTTGCACCAGCAGGAAGTACTTCTGGGAGAATGAAGTTTTGGAAGGTCAAATGAGCTCCAAATTGAGAAATTCCACTTGGGTTGGATAGCCAACATCTAGGGCTTTCCAACGAGCTATCATGAGCTCAATTTGGATTTCGGGAAGTACTTCAAAATCAGGTTGAAAGGCGCGCTACCCATAGAGATCAGGGGCGCTACCCATAGAGATTTTTGGTCAAATTTTCAACTTCCAGCTCAGAATTTCGGCCAGTTGGGACCAGTTTTGCTTGTGGATGAAATTTTTGGGTTTTTATGATGTAAATTGATGGTTGGCATGTAACTTTGGCTCATTTTTACCTATTCTAGAAGATTCACTCTCAAAAAAGTGAAAATCATGTAAATGAATCAGTTTCCACTCTTTTAGAGGCAAGTTGTTTGGATGCCTAGATTCTAGCTCCTTGTTTAGAATTAGTTGGAACTGCTCCTAGAAGGAGGAATTCGACCCCTAGAGGTGTGGGAAGGGGTTAGGATGGTCTATATGATGTAATTTCTCAATCATTTTCAGAGGTTGGAGAGGTTGGACTCTTGGGAAACTTTTGGCACCATTGTACATATTTTTCATATTTTGGCTAAGGAAAGATCAGAGGTTTTGCGGCACTTGTTGGGATCCTTGTGGTGTTTTTCTCTTGATGGTGTTTTCTTTCTGTTTACTGTAAGTTCTTCATGTTTAATGTATGCCATTCCTTTCATATGCTTCTGAAACTAAATTGAATGAGTAGATGAGGTTGAATCCATTGTTTACCGTGCTCTGCCTTTGAATTCATTTAGTTCTATATTTTTTCTACTGTTTGAGGAGGATCCAAGTTCTTCTCTGCCCTCTTCAGCTCCTCGTCGGTCTGATCCGTCCGTATATCCAATTAAAAGCATCAAGACAGTCACCTACCTCGCCCCAACTCGAAATCTGCAAAGGTCTGACCTTATCCCCGGACCCAAAATTTGTTTTCCCATTTCTCCAGCGAAAACCCAAAAACCAAAAAATCAAACATACCTATCTCTTTACTAGCCTAAAATCAGTTCCTATCATAAGTCATCTACATTCCCTTTGAAAGATCTTTTAACGAGATAGACTCGGAAAGACCCTCTTTGTCCTCGTAAAGATAGCTACGAGGCTAAGCGTGGTTTGATGTAGCCTTGAGTTTTACCTTATTTCAACCTAAGGTAGATTTGAGTGCTAACAATCAATTACAAAGGTTTATGGATGGGAAAGAAGAAAGATATGGGAAGGTTATACAGTGATAGCCAGAGTGCCATTCATCTAGAAAAGAACTCAACATTTCATTCCAAGAATAAAAACATACAGCTCAAGTGCCATTTCATACGATTAGTTTTGGAAGATGGACAATTGAAACTGTAAAAGATATACACTAGCCAGAATCCTGTAGATTTGTTAAAAAAATTTGTAACCATGGATAAATTGAGGTTATTCTCAGTTTAAATTGGTCATCATTTATGATGATGAAGATGAGAAAAAATTGGGTCCAAAGTGAAGCTATTGTCTAGCAAATGAAGCAACGATGGAGTTGCTATAATCAGTCTCCAAGTGGGAGATTTTGGGGTGTGGACCCTGATTATCATCTTGACTTAGAGGTCTTTGTTTCAGCTGGATGTATACCATAGGATGGCTATACACCCCTCCACGTGGGGCGGAATTCCCCCCCCCCCCCGCGGGTGTTAGGGGGGGCCCATCCCCCCTAGCTGGGGGGTTCGGGTGCAGTGCCCCTGAACCTAAAAATAGATTTAAAATTTCCTTGTAAAATATTGTAATTTCGTAGTCAATGTCAACCGTTCATTAGGAAAATGATCTGACGGTAGAATTTATGTTTAATTTAGGTTTTTTATCCCTATAAGGAAACCCCTCTGTTGTATGAGGGAATTTTATTGCGGCAGTGTGTTGAGAGTGTATTCTAAGTGAGAAAGAGTAAGGGGGACTGTGTGAGAGAGTAGACGATATTGCAACAGATCTGTTGTAGGTTGTGGCTCTTAATTTTTCTGGATAATATAGAGGAAGGACTGACTAGTTTTCCATGGAAATAGCTCAAGTTGGTTGAACCACATATATATGTGTCTCTCTTTTTTTATATGTTTTTTGTGTTTGTATTTCTACATATTTTTATGTGTTCCATTTCTTTGTAATATATAAATTTCTAACACAAAAATGTGTTCTTCAATCCTCTATTTCAAATCCCTGTGGTTGATCAACATACACTTCTTCTTGTAACATGCCATGGAGGAATGCAGTCTTTATGTCCATCTCATGAAGATTCCATCCTTGACTTGCAACAAGGGATACTATCAAATGGATGGTTGTGTATCGATCCACAAGTGAAAATATATCATCATAATCTTCTCCATATTTCTATGACAATCTCTAGAAATATCTAAATATATTCAAATAATCTTGTAATATATTAAAACAACATACTGAATCAATTCTACAAATTTTGGACACCAAATATGATCACACAATCACATGAACAAGAAAGAGAAAGTATTTCAATCTTACAACAAAAGTATGTATCTGGGGAAAGCCTCACAAAAACTCGACTATCTATATATTGCGTTAAGTCAAGAATATGAAACAATAAAATTTTATTTCCCTTCCTGAGAAACCTCTGCACTATCTCTAACTGTCTCACTTTGATCCCAACAAGAATGGTCCAAGACTTAACCAATTTCCTGCCTATGGGTTTCTCAAACTTTCTTACGCACTATTGGAGGAATTGAGCCCCTACTAATTAGGAAATTCCCAAGAATTGATTGCACAATTAATCTAAGTTGTCCTCCTAACCTCATGAATGACATGTACAATTTCCTAATTATACAACCGATAGTTCTCTTCCCTTTAACTCCAATCTCAACTAGACCTTCCTTAGAATTGACATGCAATAACTACTCATAGCAAATTATTAGTTATTTGATTGATTACTACATGTGAATTAAATCATATTTAATTCACTCGGCCTATCACTAGCTCATCTCTCAGTTAGAACTAGTTAAACTGATTTTAACTTAGATAATTGAATTAAATAATTACAACTCAAAATAAACTGCAACTAGACCCCCTAAAACTTAGAGAGAACTCTACATGCCTCCAATTTGACCCCCAATTTGAATTGACTTGGCTACCTAGGTCTTCCTGACACAATTAACTTGTACAAGTTTTCATGTGATGTGGAATTACATTTTCCTTCTAATTTAATTAAGGTAAATTTAAATTCGAAGCCTTTATTGTTACCAATTTCCACACTCCCTCTCAACAAGAAAGGGATTATTTGTCACCTCGATCCTACTTCTATGGAACTCAAATTTTCTTCTTGACAATTCCTTTTTTAAGAAGTTTGAATCATGCTCCTCCATGGAACTGCACTCTAATGACACAATCCGCCTCTAAACACAATCATAATCCCCCTCTACACACAATCTCTGAGATGGTAATACCATATATCAATATGCTTGGACCTGTCATGAAAAAATGGATTAATCGAGAGTTTGATGCAACTCTAGTTATCACATTAAATCACCATTGGATCAATTTGTCAAGAAAACAAACTAATAAGTATCTTCCTCATCCAGATTACCTCACATTTTTCTTGAATGGCCGAAATGTACTCTTCCTTTATTGAACTGAGTGCAACAGATCTCGGTTTCATGTTGTACCAGGAAAATTCTACTGATGATATACTAAAGATGCCCCCTGATGTGCTCTTCTCGTCAGTTGGACTCCCTACCCAATATGCATATGTGAAGCCTTGAAGCTTCACTCCCTATGTCCATTCGTACCATAGCCCAAACTCTCTAAGGTATTGCACCAACAGTGCTGTAACTCCCAGGGGCTACCCTATTTTAATTTATCAACCCAGGCTTCGTACAAACTTGGAGGTGACAGTGCTATATACACAGCAGATGCATTCTATTCATGTCATCCTCTGATGCTTTATGAAAGGGTTCTATGTCTTAAACTATGATAAAAATTGAAAAGTTAATTGATAGAAGGTAATGGAAGAAAGGAAACTAAATTAATTTGTAGAAAGGAAATGAAGAAAATGAAACTAATTTAATGTATAGAAAGGAAATGACGGAAATTAAACTAATTTAATGTGTAGAAAGGAAATGACAGAAAGAAACTAAATTAAATAGCTGAAAATAAATGATAGGAAGGAAACTAAAATTAAATTTTTGAAAGGAAACTAATTTAAACCACACTAAACTTGGCCAACCATGTAATATCCCCAATTAGCTTTCAACTAGTTGGAATATTAAATTTTTTTTTTGCTTCTTAGTTAGAAGAATAAGAGGGTAGGGAGACCCATATATCTCCTTAGTAGGAATAAAATCACTCCAAATGTGAATGAAGGTCATCAAAGTATCTCGATAAAGAACCCTTATGTTTGAATAGGGGATGAAGCATGTGGAATTGGTCAACTTTGACCAAATCAACAACACTAGTATGGAGGGAGTGGACATTCAATGAGAGACAACACAATTTTGGAGGGAGATTCCTTGCATGGAAGTAGTGGCTTTAATGAGTGGGGCCCAAGGTGAAGAAGCTCACCAAGCATATAAGGAAGGGAATGGAAGCCATGTAAAACATGTTTTGATTATGGTTTGTGATGACTTATTGCTCTCTTCAGCTATTTAGCAGAGACTGCAGTGCTGTTTAGCACAAGGGTGTTGCGGAGCAGGAATCCCACCCTCATCCTCGAGGGACTTCAAGTGCCCACTCAGGAGAGGTGATTGAGATAAATTTCCACATTTCTGCATCAGGCCAAAGCTACATATTTCTTCTACAACGCAGTTTCTATTTAGAATTGTGTTGTGTTGCAAGGTGCAGTAGTGGAGGGTTTGATAGGGCAATTTATGAGTTTTTTTTCAGTGGAGGAACCATTCCTTCCATTGGGAGGCCAAAAAGGAAGTTTCTTGGGCATAATTACATATTTTGGCACCAGGACAAGCCATTACCATCCCCTACAATGCAGTTTCAATCATTGACTATGTTATTTCAAAGATCAGTTGCAAGGGAGGATTTAGTCTATTATTTGGAGTGTTTGTCTTCCATTGAAGGGATCATCCTTTCATTGGGAGGGTCTATTGGAGGAGATTCCATACTTTCTACATTATTTCAGCCACCTCCTTCCAATATTTATTTTTAAGTTTCTCATTCAGCCCTAGATTTGCATTCCAGAATTTTGTATATTGTGTATTTATGGAAGCCGTTTTTGGGTTGTCTATGAAAAGTGTTTGGGAGGATATATTTCCATTCTCAGTATTGTGTGAGAATTGTATTATCAAATCCAAACATTTACATTTTACATCTGTAGTTTTATTCACTAAAAATACGCTATATTGGCTTCATTATTTTGTGTAGCAGCTATATTACATGTTTTGGTGCTTTTAGGCATTGGAGGCTTCTCTTGACTAGCTTGAGGGACTTGATCCCTAAGATATTTTACTCATTTGTTGCTAGTATACTTAATACCATGGATCTATATTTGGCTTATAGGTGATATATTTTTATTTTCTTCTATTTTCCATTATTGTGTTCAATATTGCTACTTTTCCTATATTAGAATATTACAGTGGTAGGAGAGCATAAACTTGGCTCAGACTGTGCATTTTTAGCCAATATGTCATCAGAAGAGGGAGATCCTCTCATAGATAGAGAAAAGAGGTATCTTTGAAGAAACTGGAGATATGACTATACAGATGATAGAGAATACAAGGAAAAATCTCCCTTATCAGGAGGAGATGAGGAGGAGTATCCCAAGCTTATTCTTCAAACCATGCAGGATATTGCAAGAGCAATCAGGGATATGAGGATGGATAGACACAAAGAATCCCCTAAAGGGTTTCTACATGGATAAATATTTGACATTTCATATCACTAGCATGATCAACCATTGAAGCAGAAGAATTCCCAACACTCTACTATGCCTACATTTTTAGCAGTGGGAAATGGAGGGTTTCAATAACAAGAAACTCTTGAAGATTATTTTCTTGAGTATGAGTCTCAATCTCATAGATTCAAATATCATTTGAGCTTCCAAGAGTTTTGTCAGATCAAGGACAATAGGAGACCCCAGCATCATAATAGAGGTGGAGGATTCATATAGAACAATGATCTTCATCAGACCATGGGTAGATTCTTATTACCCACTTTTGATAGGTCATCCAAATGTACAACCAAATCTTGGGTAGAGAAGCTAGACATCTACTTCCAGTTGAACCAAGTACCGGAGATGGAAGCCATCAAAATAGCAGCACTGCACCTTGAGGGTAAGGCACATGATTGGTGGTTTCATGGACTTTCTACATCGGGGCATGCCAATGTGATTACATATTCATAGGTCACCAGGAGGTTGGTGGAGAGGTTTGATCGAAGAGACCCTGAGGCACCTTTCATTGAGCTAGATAAGATCAAACAATCAAGTAATCCAGAAACTTACATTTATGAATTTCTAAAACTTTCTGTTATGGTTCCAGATTTTTCTGCAGCTAGGAGGGTCTATATGTTTATTGATAAGCTAGCAGAACCTCTAAATGGGTTGGTTAAGTCAACCAAACCAACTACCCTTCAAGATGTTGTTGAAAGGGCTAGAGATCTACAAGATGCTTTTCTAAGAGAAAAATTACCATTTCAGCAAAACCCCATGTTTCCATCAAAGGGAAAAGATATGAAGGCTACTCCTTCAAAGGAGATCCAAAACAAAGTACCTCTTAGTGATGATGTCCAAAGATACTTGAGGAGAAGGAAGCTTTGCTTCACATGCCAAGAATCATGGGCACAAGAACATAGATGTGTAGAAGGGAAAGAACACTATATAGAGGTATTTTATAATGATGAGGAGGAAGAAGAAGAGGAACTAGAAGGATTTCATAGTGCTGGGATAGCAGGAGAGGATCCACCACCACCCAGAGGTGGGAATGGTGCATTCGCTCCAATTGGAGGGGCCCTTGCATCATTGAGAGGAATACCCAAGTACTTGACCTTGAGGGTTCGAGGTTCCATTCAGGACCAGAGGGTATTAGTGTTGATTGATATTGGGACTACCCATAACTTTATTGATGCCCAATTAGTGCAGAGGAGGGCAGTACCCACTAATTATTTTGAGAAATTTTCAGTTTTGGTCCAGGAGCTAGAACTATGCAATGCATGCATTATGTTCCATATTTATCTGCCACCATGGGGAAATATACATTGACTGATCACTTCTTTTTGGTTGACATACCTAACACCAATGTGACCTTGGTATGATTTAGGTTGTGTTGATAATAGCTTGAGCAAAACCATTGATACCATACAAATGTATTTTGTTCTAAATGTAAAGTTGCAATGCGTACCTTTTGTGTGTTTTGCACGTTATGGAGATCAAAATATTGCTCCATCTGTAGTATCCATGTTACAGGATCCTTCCATCAAACTTCCTCATATCCATTTTTGGAATATGGTGGTTCTTCCCGCCAACATTCGAGTTTATGAAATCATGATTAACATTTATTTTGTTCTCATCGGGAGGTTCTTCTCCTATATTTCCGCCATTAGGAATCATTTCTGGTTTTAAGCTTGTCATCAAGCCTTCCATGTATGCTTTTAGATCACTCTTCATGTTTTCCATGTTGTCTTTTATGTCATCCATCTTAGCTTCCATGCCCACTTCCATGCCGTCCATCTTAGCTTCCAAACCAATCATCTTAGCTTCCACGCCTTTCTTCAAACCATCCATCTTAGTTTCCACGCCTTTCTTCAAAACTTCCATTTCATTTTTTGTTGTTCTTTGCGAGAGCGAAATTTGCTCTTGTAATTTCGATATGTCATGTTGCCATTCTTCATCTTCATGAGTCATAGTAGAGCCTTCTGAAGGCTTAATGGGTGTTGAATTCTTTTTAGGGGCCATTTTAGAATCCAATATGGATATCTATTCTACAAGATGCCCTTGGAATCAATTCAACTTGATTCTTCAAACAAGACTTATGCAATTCGGAAAAAATACACACCTTTTACTATCTTTTAGGATATCGATATTGAAATTGAATTATCTCTGTAATTGAAAATATTCAATATCTGAAATTCAGCCCTGTAGTAGCCCTCTGAAGCTTCTTTCAAATGCCACAGGTCTGACCTGATTTTGATTCTCCAAGACAAAGTTGTGTCCAATCTCCCACAATGACCTAATTCTGGACTGGTTCAGTAGAGCGAACTTGTACGACTTGCCACGTGTCACTGTTTTTTCCTTTGTCTCTGAAATTGATAGAAAAGAAACTACAGGCCGTGTACTTCTTGACACTCCTGACACTCAATCAATGCCGGAGAGTTGATAACGCCACGATCACCTCTTTGAATTGGTCAGAATTTTAAAAAATCACTGCCTTCCTGAGATCATATCTCCAAAAATATTGCGAACCAAGCTCTGAAATTTTTGAAAAAATTTCCCTCGAGATTTCAACTACTTTCTGGGAATTCAGATTCTGAACCTTCACAGAAAAATTTTTATAGCGAAAATGCCACGATGACCTGTTTAGGAGCTTGAAAAAAGGCCTAACTTCCCTGAGATGATATCTCGTATGTGCGAGGTAAGCTCTGAAATATTTAGACAATCTTCCTCAGGATTTTGGCTTCGCACCCTAAAAATTTCAGCTTCTGAAACTTTGTAGAAAAAAAGTTATAGCGAAAATTCCACGATGACCTGTTTGGAGCAGCGAAACCCTAGAATCCAAAGCTCTGATACCAAATGTTGTGCAACCAGCTCCAAAAAGAGAAGAAAAGAGATATCAACGCCTTAGAAATAAGCCACTTCGAGGGGGAAACCTCCAATACATTACATAAATGAACAATTCTTGGATGATACAAATGAACAAAACCTCCTTCTATATATAGGAGTCCATGGGGCCACAATATAATCCTAGTGGGGCCATAATGTAATCCTCGCTGACCTAACAATAATAATGTAAGGCACAATAATAAAAATATGGGGGTTACAGGGGTACAATAATAACAATAAGGGGGGCTACACTAACATAATAAGGGCTATACTAGTGATATAGGGACCTAGCGGGTTGATTACTTTGGGAAGGTCACCACACATTAGGAGTTTACAAATCGTTGGATAGATACAAAGGAATTGTGCTTATCAATTGATTAAGGAGACATGAACCTACATATCCCTCTTAGATAAGCTTCTACATAGAAAAAAAAGTTGGATTCTGCTTGATGGAAATAGACTAACAATCAATCGGTCATAGCAAATGACTTTGGCCCATGACACATTACTATCTAGAATATTCCACTAAGGAGGCCACGGATCAATTGATGAGTACCTCTATGAGTTTAACCACTCTTAGATCGGGAGGTGAGGACCTTCATGGAAGGACTGGTATTTTAATCAGCAGAGAGTCTTCGGTAGGCTCAAGGAGGAGGGAGACATTCTCCCAATATCACTATTACCCACTCTCACCAAACATCTTGAACTGAGAGAAGATGTTTTCAGGATGGAGGATGGCACCATCATGGTGCAAGGAGACCACTCCATGGATTTTGAGAATTAGAAGATACTTCCACATAGGGAGGAATATTCCACATATGGTAGAGTTTGGTGGCTACTCATGCATACATTGGCCAAAATCTAGAAGTTTTGGATAGGTAATAGCTTCCCATGGAAGGTTAACCTCCAAAACATTCAACCTTCACTTGAGCATCAGCAGCTACAAGAGGAGGATCGGATGCAGGATAGTAGCATCCCGACATATGACTTTGGCATGGGAGATTTAAAAGAAGAGGGCAACAACATGACCAGTGCTTTACATTGTAGATCATCAACGTTGTCATTATGCAGTATAGATCCTTATTGGAGATCCCAGCTGTTGGTGGAATACTCCAAAGATCTCTTTTCATGTAGGATACTAGATGGCCAGTTATCAGATGGGAGATTTTCATTGAGAGATGGGGTCATCTATTATCAGAGTAGGATATTATTGACTAGAGAATCTTAGATCAAGGAGAAGCTACTACATGCAGCATATGAGGATTTTCTCTTCAACCACACTTATCCCATGAAAGCATATCATACTATCATGGAGAGATTCACTTGGGAAGTCTTCAAAGAGGAGATACATTAGCATATTGGGAGATGCATGGATTGTTTGGAGATGGAGGAGAGACATAACTCTTTGATAGAGTTATCACAGCCACTTCCTTTCTCATTGGGGATGAGAGGAGGCCCATCTATGCACCACTTCACTAGCTTGATCCAAGTATATGGTAAGGATTATGTTTTTGTGCATAATGATATTCTAGATAAGTACTTGCATTCCTTTACCATTCATGTACAACTCATTGCTCCAAGAGGGGGAACTCTTTATTCTAGTCTTTAGGGTCTACTTGGGGCCATAAGCAGTGATGATTATGACCACTCCCTATGAGATTTCGGGGAGATGATATCTTATTCAGGGTGTGTTCCATTTGCACCACACATCATTCACCTTCTCCAAGCATGTGAGAGTAATGGGCAATAAGCAAGTGGTGGGGAAACCAATTATCATATCATATTTTGAGGCTGTTAGGGGACATACTGCGTTGGTTCCACATGTGGGACTATGATCCTCCTCCGGTATTTCATATGGAAGCTTGTGTGTATTTTATTTTCATCCCATATGTTGATGATGTTATTATCATTGTTGTGGGCATGATTGGATGGATGACACGTGGATTGGATGTGCCCATTGGGAGTGATATTCTACACATTTCTCATGCTTCATGCTTCAGGGAGAAAATTGGGAAACACATGACTGCTACATTATACCTTTTTATTCCTTATGATATGATCCATTTGGTTAACTTGAGCACTTGGGAGGTGCATCTCATGAGTACTTTGGAAAAGTATTTCATGGATGGATTGATTGGGGGACACTTGGTTCATCAAGAGATCTTATCACATGGAGGTTTCATGAGGGAAGGAGGAGAAGAGTTGAAACACTCACCTTTACAGTTTCTTGAGGAAAATAAACATTTGGAAGGGAGGACTGTAATATTCCCAATTAGCTTTCAGCTAGTTGGAATATTAAATTTTGTTTTTTCTTCTTAGTTAGAAGAATAAGAGGGTAGGGAGACCCATAAATCTCCTTAGCAGGAATAAAATAACTCCAAATGTGAATGAAGGTCATCCAAGTAGCTGGATAAATCACCCTTATGTGTGAATAGGGGATGAAGCATGTGGAATGAGTCAGCTTTGACCAAATCAATAGTGTTGATATGGAGGGAGTGGACATTCCATGAGAGACAACATAGTTTTGGAGGGAAATTCCTTGCATGGAAGTAGTGGCTTTAATGAGTGGGTCCCAAGGTAAGGAAGCTCACCAAGAATATAAGGAAGGGAATGGCAGCCATGGAAAGCGTTTTTTTATTATTATTTTGATTATGGTCTATTATGAATTATTTCTCTCTTCAGCTATTTAGCAAAGACTACAGTGTTTTTTAGCACAAGGGTGTTCCCGAGTGGGAATCTCAGCCTCATTCTCGGGGGACATCGAGTGCCCACTTAGGAGAGGTGATTGACCTACATTTCCACATTCCAGCATCAAGCCGAAGCTACATCTTTCTTCTACAACGCATTTTCTGCTTACAATTGTGTTGTGTTGCAGGGTGCACCAGTGGAGGGTTTGACAGGGCCATTTCTGAGCTTGTTTTTAGTGGAGGAAGTATTCCTTTCATTGGGAGGCCAGAAAGGAAGGTCCTTGGGCATCATTACATATTTTGGCACTAGGCCAAGCCATTACCATCCCCTACAATGTAGTTTCAGTCATTGACTGCGTTATTTCATAGATCAGTTGCAAGGGAGGATTCAATGTATTATTTGGAGTGTTTTTCTTCCATTGAAGGGAACAACCTTTCATTGGGAGGGTCTATTGGAGGAGATTCCAAACTTTATACATCAGTTCAACCACCTCCTTCCACTATTCAGTTTGCAGCTCCTCATTCATCCCTAGAGCTGCAGTCAGGCATTTTGTATATTGTGTATTTCCAGAAGCCCTTTTGGGTTGTCTAGGAAAAGTGTTTGGAAGCATAGATCTCCATTCTCAGTATTATGTGAACACTGTATTATCATACCCATACATTTATATTTTCCAACTACAGTGTTATTCACTAAAACTATGCTGTATTGGCTTCAGTATTTTGTGTAGCAGCTATATTACATGTTTTGGTGCTTTTAGGCATTGGAGACTTCTCTTGCCTAGCTTAAGAGACTTGATCCCTAAGATATTGTACTCATTTTTTGTTTTTATACTTAAAACCATGGATATATATTTTTCTCATATGTGATATATTGTTATTTTCTGCTATTTTGCATTATTGTGTTCAATATTGCTACTTTTCCTATTTTGGAATATTACAAACCAGCTAAACACACCCTAATTATCTTATGCTTTATCTACCATGCTTATATCCATGTAGCTAAGCTATCCAAGACTTAATTATAATTGAAAAAGTGTTTATTTACAAGCTTGGAGAAGAAAGGGGTAAAGGTGCTAATGGATAGATAAACACATGAAACCAGGCTTAGAAGTGAAAAGAGTAGGTTTAAACCTTATTAAAGCTTTATTATGGCGCAAAAAGGATTTGGAGTGGAATGATGTAAAAAGTGCGATGGCGGAGTTGCGATGGAGGGTGATCGCAATCGGCGTTTGGAGTGATAAAGGTTAACAGGAACAAAATAAAAAGTGTGATTTGCGATATGCGATGCGGCAGATAATGTGGCAGTGGGACAAGTGGCGGAGTACAGGGCGATGTCGCAATCGGCAGATAGGAGCGGTAAGTGTTAAAGGAACAAAATAAAAAGTGTGATTTGCAAAGTGCGATGGGGAAAAAAATATGAAGTGCGAAATGCAATGGGATAAAAACTGCGAAGTGCAAAATGCGATATCGCAATCGCAATATTGCAAAGTTGGAGGGATAGCGGAAGTGCTATTCAGGAAAAGTTGCGGTGGGATTGGCGGCGAAGTGCGATGACAGTATCGCAATCGGCGAAAAGGAGTGGTAAGTCTTAAAGAAAAATGGAAAATGATGCGAAGTGCAATGTGCGATGCGGCGGAGTTATCGCAATCGGCGAAAAGGATTGGTAAGTCTTAAAGAAAAAAGGAAAATGATGCGAAGTGCGATGTGGGATGTAGCGGATTTATTACAATCGGCGAAAAGGAGCAATAAATCTTAAAGAAAAAGAAAGACGTTGAGAAGTGCGAAATACAAAAAAGCCAAAGGTTGCGAAGTGCAAAATGTGATGGGGTAAAAGTTGCGAAGTGCGAAGTGCGATGAAATGCGAAGTGCGAAGTGCGGTGGGGAAAAAGCTGTGATTTGCGATTTGCGATTTGCGATGTGGTAAAAGTTGCGAAATGTGAAATGTGATATCGCAGTTCGCAATATCGCAAAGTTTGAGGAGTAGTGGAAATGTTGTCCAGGAAAAGTTGCAAAGTGTGAAATGCGATAGTGGGAATTTCGAGGAGGAAAGGCGGAGGTCAAACTTTAAAGGTTTTTCAAGTGTTTTGTGAATAAAAAGAGCGACAATTGTAATGAAAGGAGGGAATAGAGAGTAATCGAGGTGGTTGGAAGCATGAAAACAAAGATGGAGAATGAAACGGGAAGCACCACGGAGCTGCTCTGGGAATTTAGCAATAATTCCTGCAATCACCCTACTAACTTATGCCCAAAGAAACAGAAAAATGTGTAAAAATAAAGTGCAAAGGAAGACCGAAAAGTGGTAATGCAACTCTACTTTTAATCTTAGAACAATGAACAGAAATCTGTTTTTGGGTATGTGGGACGGTTCGCCCTCCTCAAGCTCTATTGAAAGAGATGAGAAGGGGTCTTGATCCACAACTTTTTGGTTTTTCTCCTCTATTCTAATAGTCACAAGCAAATGAAACCTACAGCAGCACACTGAAAGCAAAACTAAACAACAATGAAACTACCATAAGAAGAACTAATTAAATGACAAAAAGCAAAGAACAAATACAGCATAGAGGCTGAGGCACATGGATTGAGCCCTAACCCACGAGCCTAGCTCACTGAAACTTAAATAAGTAAAGTGAAATAAATCTGCTCATTTCATAAAATAATAGCTTCATACATTTTTTAAAGTTTAATCACTGAGTAAAATAATAAAAAAGCTTAATAGCTTGCAACAAAGTTCCGAATAGAATCGACCCCTTCCTAGCTCTATCTCTACTCTATTTATTCTACAAGGAAGCTACCAACAACTCCCTATAAAATGGTAATTGAGTCCACTTGACTCCAAGTAAACAATGATTGGGTGCACTCCTATTTGAGTTGCTTGGCTGCCTCTAGAATTAGAATTTCTAGAGAGAATCCTTGGGGATCCTTCGGCTACCTTTGGTATTAAAATTGCTAAAGAGAAGCTTTAGGATCCTTCAACTGCCTTTGAGAGTTAAGGAGGGTGTAAAATCCTCCTATAATTTCTCTTTGTTGTCTCCTCCAAGTCTTTATGATAAAATCTTTATAAAAATGCTAATAATTCACGATTTTATGCACTCAACCTCATATTAGGCACTCAGAGTATGTTAGCCTTAATTTCCACTTATACTAGCATCATAAAACCAAATAATAATAAAAATTCAAGAAAAAGAGATCTAAGAAGGCAAAAAGGTGACCATTAACCCCTCCAAATATGTCTAATGATGGAGCTCATCATCACCTCCCTACTGAATGGTTTCTCATCCTCTGAGAAACTAATCCTCCTCCTGCATTTCCTTCAAGGCTTTGACAACCCCCCTAATTTCCTGAGGAAAAACTGTGGGAGATTCCCCAAGGGGGTAAAAAACATTATTCTTTTTTACATTCTCCCATTCTCTATCTTGTGCATCTGTGTCATTTTCATCATCTAGCCCCATTAGCAATGGTGGGTTGAAATTTAGTCCCAACCATTGGATATTTTTTCCCTGCATGGACCTCTTATATAATGGTGCCCTTTCCAATGCACCCCTTAGTCTTTCTAGAGTATGGTACTCCATGTTCTTGAGGCTGTGAGGGAGGTTGTTCCATCTCCTCTGGCTGGCCATAATTCACTCATCTTCTATCTGCCTAGAAACATCATCAAAGTGGCCTATTACCTATGTTTGAGTCCGAAGGTAGCTTTAAACTAGTGTAGGGTCCCTTTCAATCTCTCGATGGTTAAGGATGACTCCTCTTGGACTGAGAAATTCTGGTATGATATATAGGGGTTCTCTAATTCTTCTTCCCATGACCCCCCATATGTCTTTTTCTCTAGTGTCCTCATTCGTCATCCAAAATGCTAGAGCCATTAGCTGCATATCCCCCATTGTGGAATTGGGGTCCCAAGTATCCAGATTTGTCAGCACAAGGTTATTCACATAAAACTCTACCATTTTTTCCTGATCAGCCATGTTAGCTTGCTTGTAGAAATCCATGAATTGCCTACAATCTTGGAAAGGTAGTGATCCATGGGAGGCTAGAGTTTTGATCTGAAATAGGAGCCATTGCTCCTTGAGGTATACGAAATCTTGAGTCAGAAGGGAATTTGTGCTAAAGGGATTCTATGCATAAGTCTGCCATGGTGGCTAATTGCTGCCCTTTTTGCTGCAATTTCTCCTTCAGTGCTACATTCTCTGCCTGTGCCTTCTATAGTTGCTCCTTCAGAACTGTTTCTTCAATTCTTTCCTCCTCTCTTGGTGATTCTTCAATGATAATCAAGCTTGTGGGAGGAGTTTCTGGCTCTCTGACTTATCCTCTGACTCTTGTCAGCTCTGAAATACATAGAGGGCTGCCTTTTTCTCTTTGCGCTCAGAGGAGCTAAGGTGGCAACTACCTCTTTGCCTTGAGAGGATGCAGTGTTGTGCTGTGAGCCTGCTTCTTGCTCACTCTACCTCTATGACTTCTATTGCCATCTCTTCCATTTTTCCTTGGCACTTTGTCTCTTCCTCTCCTTCTTCTGGTTCTTCTTTTGTTTCTTCTTCTCTAAGGTTATGAGTATAATTCTTCCTTGTTTGGGTTGCTATAAAATCTTCCCTTGGTCCCTTGCTACTGTGTCTGATGTGCGGTATAATTCAGAATCTAGATCGACTGTTGGTGATGTTGTTATATTGTTGCTGTTGTTGCACGTTGTTCAAATACACAACCCACTCTCGGTACTGCTGTGTTGCGGGCTCCCTTCGGTCTCTTTCCCTCAAAAATTCTCAATTCTCTGGTTTGGATGAGACATGATCTCTTTTTATTAGATTGCGCAGCTAATTTTGGAGCGCTTAGGTAACTCGGCCTCGGCTCTAGTTTTCATTAGAGACCGTGGTTTCCTTCTCTCTGTTAATTCATGATGGACTGCATGTTTCCTCCCCTCATTCTCCTCTACTCCACTTGATTTAAATTTTTTCTTTTGCATGCCCATGTGGCGTGACCTTGCAGTTATCCCTAGTCATACTTCACGATGGTGACTAAGCTAACTGGCCACCAATCTGCCCCTTAAACTCTAAATCTGCAAATTTAATTATTTTTTACTATTATGGATGCATAGAAAGGGGTGAGAAGCTATACCTAATTTTACCTGTTGTTGTCAAGGCATTTGCAAGAGCTGAAATTTGGAGACAAGCCTCTTGTATGTTGTGTTCTTCCTTATTTTCCTGTTTTCTGAATGAGCAACTTGTTGAATGAGAAACTCTTCGAGTGAGATATTGATCTTTCTTGTTGTTTCTTCCCGTTGTAGATGTCGCATGGGGTTGCTCCAGATTCCATGGGTGGCACTCCTGTCTTTCCTAGGGTCTACTTTATCAACTCCTCCTTGTTTTTCTTTGCAGTCCGTGAACGAATTTTTTTTTAAGGAACTTCTTGATGTTTGTAGTAGTTTGTGGATTGCTTTCTTTTGCTACATTGTGCTCAGGAATGGAGGAATATGGTGTATGGAGGTGATGGAAGGAGTTATGGAAATGAATGGAGTGAATGATGGGATAGATGGTAAAATAAAAGGGGAGAGAAGATGAATGCTTCCCTGTGTTTCTAGAAACCATTAATAACCTGCAAAACAACAAACACAGAAAACACAAAGATGCAGATGTATTTTTTTTTGTTTTTTTTTTTAAAGAAAGTGGGTTGTCTTCATGGAGGTTTTCAACCCACGAACTTGCCTTGGGCGCCTCAGAGAGGTTTTCACCCATGGATCTTTATTCCCTTTTTTTTCTCTCTCTTTTTTTTTGAGCAAGTGCACTGCCTCCATCGAGGTTTTCAACCCACAAGCTTGCCTTGGGTGCCTCAGAAAGGTTTTAACCGATGGGTCTTTATTCTTCTTATTCTTCTTCTTCTTCTTTTCTTTTCTTTTATTTTCTTTTCCATTTTTTTTTCCATGAGGTATGGGAAACTATGGAGTTTCCCATCACATACACCTCTCTGCTTATTGAATTTATGAACTCTGCCCTTAACAAAAGCTTCTTATAAATTTAAGTCTGTGAAAATTAACAAGCAAAGGGATTCCTTCCTCATATATGGTTCTGATTTGAATTGCGCCATTATCAAAACATTTTTCCACTGTGTAAGGTCCCAACCATCTTGTCATCAGCTTTCCTTTGAAATATTTAAACCTTGAATCATACAAAAACGCCCAATCTCCTTCTTGGAAGGTCTTTTCTTTGATGTTCTTGTCATGCCAGACCTTCCTTTGCAGCTGAACAACCTTCGTGTGAAGAAGTGCTTGCATTCTGAACTCATCCAATCCATTTAGTTGCAGTAACCTCTCTTTTTGGGTGTTTGATAGATCTAGATTTAATTCAGTTGCCATTCTTAAAGTATTGAATTCAAACTCAACTGAAAGTAGAGCCTTCTTACCATAGACTAGTTCATAAGGAGTGAATCTTATTGTTGTCTTCCAAGTAGTGTTGTAGGCCCAAGTAGCTTCTACCGATCTTTCTGCCCAATTTTTTCTGCTGCTGCTCACAACCTTGGTGAGGATGCTCTCTAAAGCTTGGTTAGTTACTTCTACTTGGCCATTCACCTGAGGGTGATAGGGAGTATAAGTTCTATGCTTAATCTTGTGCTTCCTCAAAATATTCTCAATGAGGTGAGAGGTGAATTGTTCCCCCTGGTCAGTGAATATTTCTTTGGGGTGCCCAAACTTGTAAAACACATTCTCCCTCAGAAAATATGCTACTTTCTCATCGGTTGCTACCTTCACTGCTTTTGTTTCAACCCACTTTTTTAGGTAATCAGTTCAGACTATGATATACTTCTTTTGTCCGTATGGTGGATTGATAGGTCCAACAAATTCCATGCCCCGCTTGTCAAATGGCTCAAGAGCCACCTGAGGGTGAAAAGGAATATCATCCCTTTGCGTGGGTTTCCCCATCCTTTGGTGTTGGTCACACCTGCTGGTGTATCTTCTGGAATCTTGGTGAAGGGTAGACCAATAGTATCTTGCCTGAAAAACTTTGTAAGTTGTTCTCTTTGCAGCAAAGTGGCCTCCACATGAGTTTTCATGACATTCAGAGAGGATATCAAAAAATTCTTCCTCCCTCACACATATCCTTAGGATTTTATCAGGCCCTAGCTTGAAAAGGTTTCCCCCAATCCATGTGAAAAGGGAACTTTTTATGATGATTTTGCTCCTCTCCTTGAGTGTAAGATTAGGAGGGAGTCTCCCAGCAACCAAGTAGTTGGCTATATCAGAAAACCATGGTGAGAGTCCTAATATAACAAAGAGATGCTCATCTGGCAGCTGGTCATCCACCATTCCTTCTTCACCTGCAGGGAGAGATAACCTGGACAAAATATTTGCAACAACATTCTCCTTTCTAGTTTTATCAACAATAGTCATATCAAATTGCTACAGAAGTAACAACCATCTAATTATCTTAGCATTAACATTTTGTTTGTTCATTAAATACTTGATGGTTGCATGGTCAGTGTGAACAAAGGTATGATATCCAGTTACATAATGCCTAAATTTTTTCAAAGCATGGACAATGGCTAACATATCCTTCTCAATAACAATATAATTCAATTCAGCCTTGGACAAGTTCTTGCTCAATAGCCTCTTGACAAGGACCGGACCAAATAAACTCAGACTCCTTGGCCAATAACCCAAATAATGGCAAATCCATCTTGCTGAAATCTTTCATGAATCTTCTATAGTAACTAGCTAAGCCTAAGAAACTCCTGACATCTTTCTGCTTTTGAGGAGCAAGTACCCTTTTGATGATAGTGCTTTTTTTCGGGTCTACCTATATTCCTACTTGGGATATGGAGTGTCCTAATACAACCCATACTTTCTTCAGGAATTCACACTTTTCTGGGCTCAAGGAGAGATGCATCTCAATGCACCTTCTTAGTACTTTACCCAAATTGGAGAGAGCTTCTTGGAAGTCATCCCCATATGGTGTGAAATCATCCATGTATATTTTGACAGATTCATGGACTAACTCAAAAAATATGCTTAGGATAGCTCTTTGGAAGGTAGTTGGAGCATTGCACAACCCAAAGGGTAGCACTCTATAAGAAAAGGTACCCCAAGGGCAGGTGAAATTAGTCTTATCCTGGTCTTCAGGGTTGATTTGAATATGATTGTACCCACTGAACCCATCTAAGGAAAATAACTACTTCCCCGCAAGGCCATCCAGGACTTGGTTTATAAAGGGAAAAGGGAAATCGTCTTTCTTAGTGCTTTATTAAGTTCTCGATAGTCAACACAAATTCTCCACTTCCCATTCTTCTTTGGGACTAGGACGAGAGGAGATACCCACTCATTGTCAGATATATGATATATGAACCTTGCATCCAATAGTTTCTGCAGCTCTTCTTTGACTATGTCCTTCAGAGCCGGGTTCATCCTTATTTGGGGTTGTCTCACAGGCTTGCATCCTTCTTTTATGTAAATGTGATGTCTACATATTGAAGGATGCACCCCTTTCATGTCTTTGTAATCCCAAGCAAATGCTTCAATATTTTCTTTCAAAAGCTGGCATATCTGCGTCTCTTCTTCATTCGAGAGGTTTGGATTGATTTTCAGAGATTTGGATGGGCCAAACTCAATAGCCTTGGTGGTTTCAGAGGTTGACTCAACTGAGTTTACTTCCATCCAAGGTTGGCTTTCAGATTCTTTGACTAAGGTTTCGAGAAGAATGTTAGTGGAGGACTGGTTTTGAATGGCATGGTCGATGAGTTAATCTTCATCAAGCTGCTCCCCTCTAAGAATAACATCTACGATACACATAGGGGAAGTGTTATACAACTCATATTCTTTATCCTCCAACCATATAGGGATATCATGATCAATGGAAGGCTGGGATGGAGGATATAACACCAATTATTTAGACAAAGGCCCATTTTTTATAGTCATGTTTCCAACTCGACAACTAATATAAGCATCCGCAGTGGCTAACCAAGGTCTCCCTAAGATGAAGGGATAACCATTAAACTTAGTTTTTGGTTGCAGGACCAGGATATCTGTAGGATACTCCTAAGAGTCAATGCTAACCATAACATCCTCAACAATTCCTTCCGGAGTTACTGTGGACCGATTTGCAAGTTACAGAACTGTTGTGGTTTTCCTCAAAGTCCCTTTGTCATGATATTGATGGAAACCCCTAGATCAATCAGAGTGTTGGGGACTATGAAACCATCTATATCCACATCAACAACTGGACTACCAGGGTCCAGGTACTTTGGAAATATCACAGTTAAACAAATATTAGGTGCACTCCTCTTTGAGTTGCTTGGTTGCCTCTGGAATTCGAATTGCTGGAGAGAATCCTTGGGGATCCTTCAACTGCCTTTGGAATTCGAATTTATGGAGAGAATATTTGGGATCCTTCGACTGCCTTTGAGAGTTAAGGAGGGTGGAAAATCCTCCTATAATTTCTCTTTATTGTCTCCTCCAAGTATTTATGATAAAATCCTTATAAAAATGCTAATAATTCATGATTTTCTACACTCAACCTCATATTAGGCACTCAGAGTATGTTATCCTTAATTGCCACCTATACTAGCATCATAAAACCAAATAATAATAAAAATGCAAGAAAAAAAGATCTAAGAAGGAAAAAATGTGACCACTAACCCCTCTAAATATGTCTAATGATGGAGCTCATCAAGGAGTATTTTGATTTCTTGGTTTTTTTAATCAGTGAGCCCCTTTTGATGTCTCTAGTTTTGAATCTGCATCAATTCATTTTGTTAACAATATCAATAAGTTTAAGCAGGAAGCAGTCTCATGGTCTCAAGATAAACAAATTAAGGATGAGAAGGTGGAGGTAGAGGAGTAGTCATAAGTTCTGTATAGTCAAGAAGTGGTTGGTCATCCTAATAAATATTTTCAAAATTTAGTAATTCAATTGGAGCAACATAAAAAAAAATTGTTGGCTGATAAGGAGGCAGCCTGGAGACTTAAAAGTAGAGTGGTTTGGCCGAGATTATACTTCAGAGTATTTTTCATCAGTTTTTCAATCATAGGAAAAATGTCAATACAATATGGAAGCACAATGGACTTGACGGTACTATAGCATCTAGCTTTGAGGCTGTGAGGATGTGGCTAGGATAGGGGTTGAACATTCTAGTGAGATTTTCAAAGAGGAGAGGAGGGCATATATTACATAAGTTGTTCATATGACTTATTTTTTTACCTAGTTTTGTGAATGGACAAGATAATGTTAGTTTGATGGCGGGTGATTTATGCCTACATTAATAAGCCTGTTGGGATAGGGAGGTACGCAGGATGAGGTGCTTCTCAATCAATTGGAGTTGGACTGATTGAATTGGTTATTTTTTTGCGACATAAATTCCAACTCCTGTCGTCTATGCCAATGCCATAGCCTCTTTTTATAATGATAGCACTTCCACCTTTACCTTCGTTCTTTCCTCTTCAAGTGAAGCTGACTCTCCAACGAGTGGGATTGCAACCTTTGTTGTGCTACTTCTTGATTTTTTGCAGGTGAAACCACTACCTCCATGTCTGCTTCTGGCTTTATTGTTGCTTGTTTTCTGCTACTATGGGTATGGGTGGCAGTGGGGCTGGTTCAACTGAAACTACTAAAGCTCCATTGGATATGGATCTCTGAAAAAAAATTAATCTACCCCAGTTGGATATGTATCCAGAACTCAATATGCTACGAGGGCTAAAAGAAGTTATTAAACTGACTCAAATGCTTCAACCCTTGCTAACTATTTCTGTGCAACTGATGCTACTTGATCCACTCATTATTAAGGGGTTATGGCTCTGAAACAAGGAGGGACCCACGATGAGGCTCTGGCTCTAAAACTAGAGGATCTGCTACTGGGTAAACAAATAAAACTAGGCAAGATGAGGGCTCTATATCTATTTTCATCAAGTGCATTCTATATGGTGGTACTGCTACTTCATTGGTGGGTATTACTATGGAATCTAATCCTATTAGCCCTCAAACTTGGACTCAAACTTGTTCTAGGAATAGGGACCTGCTACTGAATCTATGTCTGTATCTGGATATGCAACTAATTTTTTTATCTCATTTTCATACTAATGCTACCTCTATTTCCTCTCTTCATGTTGCCTTTCCTTCTTATGATGATTCTTCTCTGTGTGCTTTAACTTGATCAACTAGTTGTACCTTTACCACCTTAAATATTGGCTATGATTTGGATTTTGGTACCTTTTTGTTTGGTAGGTATGAATATATAACATGCTATCAATATACTAGACGAGATAGTGATGGGTCAATAGAAGCAATTGATTCGTATTCTTACTCAACTGAATCAACTGACGTTGTATAAGCTTTGAATTTTTTATGCTTGAGGTGGAGATTCTCAGGGTTTAATGCTCTTTTTTGTTGTACAATCAATATAGTTTCCAAGATCAGGATAGACACGTTTCGACAATAGTTACTGCCTAGTTGACTGGAGCTTGTTAGTGCTGGTTGCAGAGGATAACATGACGAGAATCGCTACATGTTGGCTCGAGGGGTCTTGACCCAGGTTCGAATGTTCAAGGTTTGCCAACAAACCCCTATACTAATGGCCCTTTCTGAAATGACCTGCTTGTGCAGGCCAAAGTCTCACTCGAAGTAGTATGGGTGGGTGCTTGAACCAGGTTTTCGCACCCTGGGAGAGGGTAGGTAAGTCAAGCAGAGCTGCGTTCACCCTGATCGTGACCTGATCTGGTATCACCGAGCCTAGATTCCCTTTGTATCCACATGCGCAACAACAATATTACTCACAAAACTTAACAGATTGAGAATTCATATAAAAATACTATTTCAGATATTCTTGTATGAAGCAAGTAGAAAAAACCCAGATCGCAGCATAAATAAGTACACAAGTATGTTCGCAACTTAAACCAATAAAACAACAGCATATACTAAGTAACCAAGACGTCACAGATTCATATCAGAGCAATTCCAGTGGATTCAGAGAGGCATCAATACTTCCACATTCATTAATCTTTCAGATCTACATACAAAACCCCAAAAACCCAACTTCCGCACACAGCAGGAGGAGTCCTTACCCGAAAACCCTGACCAAATCTATCGATTTGAACTTAGCAGCAATCTCTTATCATTCTTAGCCTATCCTACAACTCAAAAAGATTCAACTACTTATACTATTCTAGCCCATGCATCCAATGGTCTGCAAACCATGGTTTGCAGACTCTTGGTCTACCCTTGACCCAATTACAATGCTTTAGGGGCTTTGACCCACCCCAAAATCCCTACGCTATACTAAATATAATCAGAAATATACAAAATGGACCAATTTCGCAGCTTTGTGGGAGACCCTCTTCCGACAGTCCCCCAACACAATCTTGTGACTCGTCCCGAGTCACTGCAATGGTGGGGTGTCCACCTGTGCACGTAGAATGTTGATGGCAGTGATCAATGGGGGCAGTACTTCTTGGCTCTGAGCAGTAGCATTTTGCGCAATATTTACGAGCTTCTGGGATGTCGGTCCTTCAATTGCCGCAGTGACACTTTCCAGTGTCTGATTCAGTCACTTGACTGCAACTTCGGTATCCTATGAGAGATGGAGGGTTGTATCGGCCCAAGGTTTCAATCGTTCCGCGATGGCATGCTTCTTGCGCTGGAGTTCCTCAATCTCATCCTGGAGAGCATGGCTAGTCTTCAAGCGTGCTAGACGCTAAGCAGGGACTAAAGAGGGCAATGTAGCTTTGACCTGATCGAAAGCTTCTTCCTTCTGCCGCAAGTCCTGATTGATTCTCTGGAGGATCGGATCGCGCTGAATCCTGGTCCAAAGCTGCATAGCATCTTTGAGTAACCGAGCACCCTAATAAATTTGACCTATAATGGTGTTAGTGGCCTCGGTTACTAGCGCAACGCACTGGGCGTGTACCTCCGGAGGTGTTTCGGGCTGCAGCTTGGCCTATAAGTCGATGATTTGCTGCTCCAATTGTGTCTTTACAACCTGTATATCTGTCCCTGACACCTTCAATGCTACAACCAATCCTTCAATTTTAGCCTAGGGGGTGGCTACGGCCGAGATCTCCTATGTAACCTCTATGCATAGTTGGTGGATTAATGTTTCGAGCTCCTCGTGTTGTGCGACGGCGCGACGTACTTCGGTGTTCTGTTGCGCGATGGTCTGCTCAGCTACCCCTAGTTGTTGGTGCACCTGCTCGTCTCAATGGCGAATTTCCTGGAATATCGCGGTGTGGAGGCCCTGTAATGCATCATGGGTCAGCGTGGCTAGATCCAGCTGCAACCTTGCGTCTATCTGGAGTTGTACTGGTGGACTGATCACAAGGGCAGTGCTAGGTATAACACAGAGGTGGCTTTCCTTTATGGTGAGCACTGTATGGATGGGTACCAAGGGAGGCTGTACCTGAGTCATGCTAGCCTATAGTGTGTCGGCCTTTAACTGTAGGGTGTGGAGCTCAGCCTGGAGGGTGTCAATGGCAACCTTCTGGTGTTCCTCCAGGGCTACCCATTTGTCTTATGTGGCCATTGTGACGGCGTCCGCTATTTGTTCGAGGTCCCTGTCGGTCAAAGTGGTCGTTGCATCGTATTCTCCCCGTTGCGCGCGTTGCTTCTTTTGGGGCCCCTTATCAGGCTCGCCCGTTCGCTTAGTTCCTCCGAGGTTTACTGTTGGTGGCGGATCGACCTGGATTTCGGCCCTGGTGGTTTTCGGTGGCGCGTTCTTCTTCGTGACTGTGTCCGAGCCCTTCTTGCTTGGTCCCACAGTCTCCTTGGTGGGGGTTTTGAAGCCTATCTTCCAGGCAGGAGGCCATAGTTCGACCACCCGGTCAATGTCCTCATCTGCTACCATATAAAAGAGGGACGTCCAGGTTTTATCCTTGAGACTGCGGATCTGTATGTGGTGCATCGTAACTTGGAATGCTGCAATACTTTTGTACCTATTGTACACTGATGGGGACAACCGTGGTCGGGAGTTGATGGCTGCGACCAAGCTGCTCTGGAATAGGACCCAAAAAAATTGGTTATCTTCCACGCGTTGTGCGTCCTTAGAGTCCCATAGGTGGGCGAAGCGAGCCCCTTCACACATTTCTGGAGTGAGCTCAGGGAGGACCGATTCTTCAGGGGCCTCCCATGCAACTAATGTTATGAGGAGCCGTAACCAAGAATAGAAAAAGGCCTTTCCTTGTTCCTGATATTTGCGGAAATTGGTCAGGAATTCATCACATAAATATTGAGCCCAATTAAGGAAGGCCCCTTCGTACACTGGGCTGCTAATCGAATGACATAGGCAGGGACAATTGCAGCCTGGCACTTCCGCATTAGCTTGCACGTTAATAGTACGGTACCCATCTACGTAGCGCAGTCACTGATGGATTGGATGATAAAGCCCTGAGTATTTCGCTCCACCTTGTACTTTTGGCACACATAATCAGCAGTCCCGCCTTCATATTTCTTGCCCACCCGTTCTAAAGGGTGCGACCCTTGCATGGGAAGGCCCGTAATCCGGTGAATTAGCGCGGCATCAATGAGGACTTGGTCCCAAATCCATAAGCAACCCTCATGAATCAAGGCGAGCAGTTATCGGGCCAGCCGGTCCATGACATTGTAATGGCCAAAATGGGGCATTCCCAGCAGATTCAAGAGCCCAAATTCGTCCAATCCACATACCCAGCACTGAGGAATGACGGTGACCCATCATTCGTGTGAGCTGTGTCAAAGTATAGTGCGGGGGCCAGTTCTAGGAAGGCTTCATAATTCGCCAAGTCGTGGTCATCGAATTTAACTTCGTGCAGCCATCCGCAAGGGTCACTAATGACAGGGACTTCGTCTGGGGTTAGTGGTTTTTGCGGGTAGGTGATCAAAATATCCAAGTTTTTGGGCGTGTGCGTGGAAGGCCAGCGTGGCCGGATAAATGGGGGAAACCAATTGATCGAATTGGCAGGCAGGGCTTCCTCTTGTGCATCCTAATCCGGAAGTGGTGTTCGTGGGGATTTGGTATTCCTTGGGGACATCTTGGGTATTCCTGCAGCCCACTTTGCAGCTTTCGAGGGCTTCCCCAAGCCCTGTGCTTTTTCTTTTCCCTTCTTGGTGACTGGTGTAGAGAGCACTTCTTCGTCCTCAGCCCCAAGCTCCACTACGTCCTCACTTTCCAGCTCTATTGGTACTAAAGGTTCAGTAGGGTTCGTGGTCGTCATCCTAGTGTGAAAAAGGAATCCCAACTCTGGATGGCTACTGTCAGAAGGAATAGGCTAATCAGACATGAAAGGGATAGGGCAGACCAGGAGAATTGTAGAGCTCAGGTTTGCGCGCAACAAGGGTGGGACATATAGTCTATGAAAGGGAGGCAGATTTCTTATCTGTGCTACCCCGTCCTTCTTATAGTGCTTGTGGTCACTCAACGGTAGGGTATATTTCATCTAGAAATTACCATCAGATAAATGGTCAAAATTCCCCAAATTTCACCTCATTAATTGCCAGGGGGTCGCACCCTTCAACGGTAACTTCTGCTCCCTATCAGTTGTTAGGGTGCCATTCCGCATCGCCGGTGTGCCCAACATTCCTGCTACGCTTGGGTCAACTACTTGGGTCTTCTGCGCATCCTCCCCCAACACATTCTTGTTCCTAAAGTACTTCTCGACCAAAGATATGTTCTTCTGACAGGTGTCCTTCCAAGCCACTAGACATTTACGGGGATCTCCTGATCTAAGAAATGTCTTGATTCGAACATTGGTTGGGGCTTCAAATCGTAGGATCATCATATCCTGACATTCCTCCCAAGCCTGGAATGCCTCCCTCTGCGTCTCCCTCCAGCGTGTCGGTATTCCATGCATGGCTAGCTTAAGGGCCCATAACCTTCGTCTCCTGGGAACCTATGCTTCGAAGGCTTGCAAAAATTCCTTAATGTTACCAGAGCCATCAAAGTAGGGTAGGTCTCTTACCTCTTAGGAAATTCAACAGAAGTCCCTTGTGACTCAAAGACACTGCAGCGCTGAGACATCATGCAACCAGTTTTGCCAATTTTCCATCTCCTTGTCAGAGTCAGAGAAGCATTCACTGTCCTTTTCCCAGCAGAGTACTCCTTCCGCCGTGGGGTTGATCCAATCTTCATCTTGCACAACCAACTTGTAAATGTGATCCACCTCCTCTTCATCGCGTACTGGCTCTGTATATCGTTCACCTTCCGCAGGATCTAATGGTACTATCACCCTTGTGCCGTTATTCTCAAACACCATGCTTCTTTTCTTTAGGTTGATGATACCGCCCATATCTATGGCCTAGTCCAATCCCAAGAGTGTAGGGTAGGGGTCTGCATTTTCTACAATTTCTATTGCTTCAAAATCATCACGGGCCTTTACTCCTGCGATGTCCACTGTAACTTTGGGCAACCTTCCTAGCGGGATGATTTTCTGTTGATTTGCCATGCGCAGCTGAATAGTGGACCATTCCAACTTAGGTTCTCCCATTCGTAGCCAAGTCTACTTAGGTAACACATTCGCATCCGACCCTAGGTCTAAAATAACCTGGCTCATTTCGTAGTCACTGATCTGTGCAGACAACCGCATTTCTCTTCCGGTGCGTTTCTTATACTTGTATAGTTTGTGAACATCCTTGACTTTCGGGGTTAGATTGGGTCGTGTTGCGCAGCTATCTATTAATTCCTAAAGGTTCTCCACAACCTTTGGGTTGCACAACAGTTTCATACATGCCTGCCAAAAGGGCTCAACCTCCTCATCTACCTCGAGGTTCGTAGGTGGCCGAGCAATAGTTTCCTCTGTCGTAGCAAAGTCTTTGCGCACTGCGATAAATGTTTATTTCCCCCTTTTTAGGTCCATGCCTTCTTGTTTGATAATGGCTTGACGGATCAGAGGTTCCATCACAGCCTCCTCCTCAAGTCCCCTGGTGGCTATCCTGCTGTGCGTCACCACATTCACACTCGGATCCTTGCTTTGCAGCTCAGCCTTAACTCTCTGCACATTCTGCGTAGGTGTTGACTGATTTTCCTACATTTTTGCTATCAAGATCAGGCAATCTTCAATTGCATGGTCTAGCTGTCTGCAATATCGGCAGGATTGCCTAGTGGGGTTCGAGCAGTCCCTTGCAAAGTGTCATGCTTCTCCACAGTTATAGCAGATTAGCTGACCTCGTCCTCGTCCTGCACTTCCACCGCGTCCCCCTTCCCTGCCCCTTGATGGGGAGCCGCCTATACCTACGGGGGTCCTTGGTGATGATTGTACCATGTATAAGTTTCCTCGATCAGTCATCAAATCATATGTCCAGTAGTTCTGTTCGTCATGTCCCACCGATCTGCAGAATCGATACCATTGCTGCTTTACCTCTGGAATGTATGCAGCAAGGCGGGGATAGTGGTTAGTATCGTGCAATCCTGCGACGCAACAATCATCGCACCAGAGTGCTGGCCCACTAGGTCCCGCAGCCTCCCTAGTCCGCAATGGGCTCGGTCCCCCGACCTACACATAATATGTTAATAGAGGACAATTATCTTTGGTGTGCCCATTCACCTGGCATCGTATGCACCATCGTTCGGGGTTGGCTTCTGCCCCTCGTTCCTTTCACAGGTTCTGGATCTCTACATGCATCGCTTCCAGCTGTCCTTGGATCTGTTGGACACTCAGCTGAGTCTCGTCCCGAGATGTAGCTTCTAAGTTCATGGCACCTTCCAAGGCATTCTCCTGCGATTCAAAATTTTGGTGACCCATAGGTACACACAGGTAAGGCAGCAACATGGAAATAAACAGTTCCCTGTGCTGTCTTTCATCATACTGGAATCCCCCTTCTCTGATCACCTTCTTTAGTTGTTGATCAACCTCCCACACAGATTCAGAAGGTCCTTGCTTGAAATCCTTTAGATCAACCACAATTTGGGAGTAGGACTTAGGTTTCTTGAACTACTGTTTCAGAGCGTTCTTAATTTCTTCAATGGTTGCATTTGCGTTTTGGCTGATTTATCCCATGTACCAGTCCAATGCTCTTCCTTCGAAGGCAAGGGAAAGTTGTGCCCTTTTCACCACATCACTAGCCACATTATGCGTAGTCCATACCGATCCTGCAACAAACCAGAACTGATCCATATCTTCATCCCCCACACCCTTAAAGGTCGACAATTTCATGTGCGCGACCATGTTGTCTTCTGGTGGCGGAGGGATCGATGATTTCTTACCTCTAGGCTGATTTGAAAGTGGTATGGCTGGAGGACTCTGCGCATCTGCTTCCCTTACTGGACTATAGGCCAATCGATATCCTTCTATGTTGGCCCTATAGTACTTGCCACTCCGCGTTGTACTCCTGTCCAGATCAGAGGTCATTCACTTGGTATGGCTACACTAAATACTCTTTTCGCACAATAATATCTTGATCAATAATGAAAAAGTCTTCAGGAACTTACCTCGGAACCCCATGAAGAATCTTCGCTCTACTTCAGAGTAGGATACAAACTGATAGATGGAAAATTCAGTTACAAATCCTCCTAACACGTTGTCTACCCAATGGTCCATTGTGCGAGTGATGCTGCTATCAGTATTTTCTAGCTGTTGGATTAGTTTGGGGGTCCAATATATGATTCGCTCATCCTTCCAACACTTCTGAAACTCGACCAGTCTTGCGAGCCACTCCTGGAGCTCGATTGCAATCGTTACAAAGAAGATCTCGTAGATCTTTGTGAAAATGTACTTATTCTTCCACTCTTCGGTGGTCAACCTCTTACTGCGGCTTTCTTTTATGGAAAATTCTTGAACTTTCTGTTCAAACCATTCATCAATTTCCTTCCTCTTCGGCTTCCAGTACGACCTTGGCATTACCCGATCCCTCTCTCAAAATGCTCCAGGTCCTGGCAATAGAACCATTTATTGGCTCAAGGGGTCCTGACCCAGGTTCAGATGTTCAAGGTTTGCCAACAAACCCCTATACTATTGGCCCTTTCGGCAATGACCTGCTTGCGCAGGCCAAAGTCTCACCCGAAGTAGTATGGGTAGGTGCTAGAACCAGTTTTCCACACCCTGGGAGAGGGTAGGTAAGTCAAGCAGAGCTGTGTTCACCATGACCGTGATCTAATCCGGTATCACCGAGCCTAGATTCCCTTCGCATCCACATGCGCAACAACAATATTACTCACAAAACTTAACAGATCGAGAATTCATATAACAATATATAGCTATTTCAGATATTCTTGTATGAAGCAAGTAGAACAAACCCATATCGCAGCATAAATAAGTACACAAGTATGTTCGCAACTTAAACCAATAAAACAACAACATATACTAAGTAACCAAGACGTCACAGATTCATATCACAACAATTCCAGTGAATTCATATAGGCAACAATACTTCCACATTCATTAATCTTTCAGATCTACATACAAAACCCCAAAAACCCAACCTGCGCACACAGTAGGACAGAGGCCCTCCGCGCACACAGCAACAGGAGTCCTTACCCGAAAACCCTGACCAGATCTATCGATTTGCACTTAGCAGCAATCTCTTATCATTCTTAGCTTGTCCTACAACTCAAAAAGGTTCAACTACTTATACTATTTTAGCCTATGCTTCCAATGGTCCACAAAGCATGGTTTGCGGACTCTTGGTCTACCCTTGACCCAATTACAATGCTTTAGGGGCTTTGACCCACCCCAAAACCCCTGCACTATACTAAATAAAATCAGAAATATACAAAATGGACCAGTTTCGCAGCTTTGTGGGAGACCCTGTTCCAACACTATAATAGCTGAGTGAACCACACTAATCGTAACAAGATGAGGATCACTAGCTGTCACCTGAAAACACAGAGCTTGGGGACCCACTCAAAACTTACTCGATACCATCATCATACTGCCCTAAAGCTTCGTAAATGAAGGTCCAATGCGTAACTGAGAATACCCCTCATTATTGCTTTCTTATTCTCATCCCAAACCTGCATCTTAACTGCAACCAATTCATTTATTCGCACAATCAATACCTTAGCTCTCCAATAAAAGGGGATTTATTGCTTCTTGGTTTATGGAATTCATGCTTAACTATGGTGGTTATTCTTAGGTCTTTGTTTGGCTTAGTTTTTCTTATGTCTTAGATGGTTTAATGAATGTCTCTCGATTTTCATCATGCTAGGTTCTATTTTATTGCTGATTAAAACCATAAAATTGCTAGAATTGCTATTTGATCATTGTTCTAGTATATGTTGCTGCTAACTGGAGGTTTTCTAGGTGGTTGAATTTTTGGGGAGGTAGGCCACTCATTTCTTGTAGTTGGCTTTGGATATTTTCATGTCTCTCTGTAAGAGTTTGGCTTATGCTAACTTTATCTTAGGATACAGGGCAAAGGATATAGTTCTCTCATGTCTTGGGAAAAAAAAAAAAAAAAATAATATCGTTCCCAATAGTATACAATAAAATAATATCGTTCCCAATAGTATACTATAATAAGAACCCTTGCTCACAAATAGTCCCATCAAAGTTAAGCCGAGCACCAACAATTCCACAAGGGCTGCATTCTTAAAAAGCCTAGGAAAAAGGCTTAGGGTTATTATATCTGCTTGGAACAAAAATAATTGAGATATGGCCTCTTCCTCTCCAATATGCGACAGGGGTGAAACGACCAGAGTTCTTCCATCTAGGAGTATTGGTCTCTTTAGATGGAGGGATTTCTTCCTCAAGGTTGAGGGATAGGCTTTACCCCTAAAGGTTATGATAGCGGCTTAATATGACATTTTAGAAAGAATAAGATAGTTTTCTACATTTAAATTTAGATAAAAGTTGAATATACTATAATTGAAGTCAAATACTCCAGAGCAACTATTTCAGGTTGGAGTTGAGGAAAAAAAGTGGGCATTATATTTAATAGAATTAATTTAATGTTTGATTGGTTGTAGTCTTCTTTTTTTAATTAATAATTAATAAATTGGTAGGTTTAAAATAAAAAATATAATTTCTAAAAGTTTTGAGAGTTTATTTTGGGTATATTTTTTAATTAAATGTCTAAAATTCTATAGAATTTTGTTGAAATAAAAAATTTTCATGTACAAATTCTATATAATCTAAATATTTCAAAGATATTTTTTTTTGTGGTTTGTTAGGCAATGTTAGTCTTAAGAGGACTAGCACACCTAGCACACCTAACTTGTGGCTTGAGTAGCACCCAGGGGCATCTAAGCCTTCAAATTCACTCAGGATAACACCCAACCTAGGCCACACCACACGAGCGCATGGCTGGATTTTTTCCTACTAATTTTCCAACTACATTAACAAACACCCTCTGACACTCTGCTCTACTAAAAGATACACATTTTAAATAACAAAAAAACTAAAATTTCACCCAAAATTATAAAGTGCATTGGCTGCAATTTTTGCCCATTGATTTTTGAACTGCGAAAACCGCACCACTAAGTGCATTAACAAAACACCCTCTCACAATCTGCTCTACCCAAAAATACACATTTTAAATAACAAAAAAAGCTACAATTTCACCCAAAATTATAAAATGCATAAAAGAAAAAAAGATGTACAAACTTAGTGTACATTTTTCTAGTTAAAATATATACTATTTAAAAAATTATATCTACTCGTAATGTGAAAACATATATTTTATAATATATATATGAATGCCATCTAATTTTAAATTAACTAATATATAATATTAACTTATATTATAATGGCTTATAATATATTTCAGTATACCTAATTAATATATAATATTAATTAAAAAATAAAATAAATTTATTATTTTTGTTTACCTTCTAAAATAGTTGCTCCTAAATCTAGTTGTCCATTTGTACGTTCTAAATAAAAGTAGTTCATGAGATAGTATAATCGATTTAGAATTTTCAAAAATATCCATCTTCTAGTAATAAATGATTTTATGAAATTTTTTATTTCATATTTTAAAATTGAAAAGCAAATTAATAATTTTTTTTTTTTTTTTTTGGTTGTATTTATCGTTGGCAGGATACTACGCATCAAGTTTTTTTAATAGCAACTTTAATTTTTGTTGATAAAATATATATTTTGAGTTTTTGTGTAGTTTAGCTATAGTTAAATTTTAAATTTTTTTTTTTTTTCAGTTTTCATTGGTTAATATTTTCACAATGTTATTGCAAAATACATTGCAATTCACGCACAGTTGTACAGGCCAGTTGTCATTAGGTCTGTATTAATAAATGGCACGACATGTGTTTGGGTTCCAAACGTATAATTCTCGCATCCAACGCCAATGAATTGCGGCCCACTCAGCAAATGCCACTTAACTGCTAGTACAGAGTCCTTTCACTCGCATTAAGTCCTGGTTCTAATATCAATGCTGCTATGCACTAGAGGCGCCAGTTCTTAAACACGTCGGCAATGACTCAGCACCGGCCACGTCAACATCCGTGGTGGCCTGTACGACAAGTGCCGGGAAGCATGCCGGTCACGTGCAGCCGGTCAGCCGGTCTTGAAACTGGTCCAGCCGGTCTCCTCCCGCGTTTTTGTGGAGCTTGGACAGCAAACAGTTCATTTTCGCTCCGGGTCTGGTTGCAGGGTGTTCGGCTCTCCGATTGTTGCGATGGTTGGCTCCAATGCCCGACCATTACGCCGCCACTGTCCGCGCGCTCCCTCCTTGGCGATGGCGCCGCTGCTCGCCTGGGTGGAGCTCCCCTGGTCCTGGTTCGGCTGGATGTGCTGTGCAATCGCGGGTGGTGGAAAACCGTTGCCTGTTCTTATGAGTTCTGCTGGTGGTTTAGCCTTGGCGGTTTGGTTGTTTTTCTTAGGCGTTGTGTGGTTATGGGTCGGCTGTTTGGTATTTATGCTTGGCGAGGGAGTTGGTTTACCTTCGCCCTGTAGTTGGTTGATTCGGCTCTGTAGTTGTGCGTTAGTTGGTTTATTCGGCTCTGTAGTTGTGCGTTTTTCAGCTCTTGCTTTCAGGTCCGTAAGGGGGTTTTTTGTTAGAAGTTTTTGCATTTTTGTTTAATTTTGGTGCTTGACTGTGTTTTTGTTTTTTTGCAGGTCAGTGGAGAAGGAATGCAGGTCAGTGGAGAAGGAATGCAGGTCAGTGCAGGATTCTGTGGACTGAAAGAGGAAGCCTGGAGGGATAGCAGTTTGAAGGTAGGACTCTGTCCTACCAGTAATATCTCTGTGTTTGTAAACACATTTCACCTTGAGGAGATGTTCTCTTTTGAGTGGTTTTACAGTGTTTGATTGGAATGTAGGGTTTTGGGTTTTTCTGTTTTGAGTGGTTTTACACAGTTTGATGGGTTTTGGGTTTTACAGTGTTTGATTGGATTTCAGATTATGATGTTAATGTTGACAATGCTCTAAATATATTATTGAATTTCATGTTTATGTTATTTGTATTAGACATTCTATGTCTCGACATGGTGTTAACAGGTTTTGATAGTTGAGCTATAGAATATGATATGTAGTGGACCCACGAGGGCTTTTCCTCTCCAAACCTCTTCTCCTTAGTTATGTTGCAAACCAGTTTAGAAATTCCCTAAGGCCACATATGCAGGAGAATCTGGCCCATTCACCAGAGACTCAAACTCACAACTGTATACATTCTCCTATACAGTTAGGGTAAATATCGCTATAATTTAAAAGAAGATTCAGAAATGGGTGGCTTTTATATTAAAAGAAACTGTGTCCAAACTGTATGGTAGTGTACATAACAACAAAGTTTCGGCCAATGCCATCAGAACAAAATATTCCAAAACTCCAAAAAGACTGCTTAAAATGAAACTATACTTGTTGTTCTGTGCCTACGACTGTTAATGCGTCTGGTATGTTGCTTAATATGTTGTTCTAATAACAAAGTTGCCTCACAAAACATTATAACACTGAGAATTACATAAGAACAAGCTCGCTTTGAGTTTCTTCCTTGACACAAACCTGGTATTTTGCTCCCAGCAAAAATGGTTGCCTGAACTTTGTGAATGAAAATGCTGAATTGACCATGCCTAATATGAAGTTCTGAGTGGGAAGACTGAGGTAATGAGCCACAGTATTTTCCTCTTTCAGCTGAGATGAGAAAGGATGAAAAGAGCCAATAGAAAATTTTGGAAATTGGGTAAGGATTGTGATGGCTCCATAGGACAGAAAGGGATTGTGCAATTTTGGCCACTAAAGTATACAAAGTGTCCATTTTAGCCTCCATATCTTCTTACTTTTGATGAAGACTTTTCATGAATAAACTCCATCTCTCTCTCTCTTGAACTTCAGACAATTGAGCAGCAAGAACTGATGCCTTTTGGGCTCAATGCTCACTTGTCCAGAATCCATGTACTATATCTTTTGCTGGTGTGACTAATTAGTGGAAGTGTTGATTAGCTTCACTTGCAGCTCTGACACGTACCCCTTCCCTTCTATCATATGCTAGCTTACACCACACATATTAACAAGGTTGACATTGATGCCCTTTCATCCCAAATTCTATGCTAGTCCCAACAGAAGTCTTCATGTCAAATGAAGATCTGAACACTGGCTGTCCCACTCTAATCCCAGCAGAGAGACTTCTCCCTAGACTTCCCACTTTAGGCAGCTGAAACATCATAAAGAAAGCAGAAGCTATAGACCCACTTACCCAGATGAGGGTGAAGGAAGACTGACTTCTTTCTACACACAGACTGCAACCTCATCTGCCAGGGGTAGTCTTAAAAAACATGGAATCCAAAGAGCCAAACTGTAATCAAACTTGCCATTGCCTTTGTGAATGAATGCAGATCCAAGGTATGATGATGCTTTAACTCCTTCCCTGCCCTTGTGCATGCAACATAACACTTGACAAGATTGATTGAAAACATGTTAAAAAGCAAACAAGTAAAGTCATGGGAGGGGTACAAGAGATAGTGCCCCCCTCCTGTTTATACTGGAGGTCTTTTGTAAACCTTTAGCCTTTGCTGTTGTCATTCCTTGATAAAGAGCCAACATCTCTGCTCCATTCCTATTCCCCATGCATAGCTTGTTTTATGATTTCTTCGGGATTGATGATGAAACTGCCCTACACCTGCCACCCCTTAGTATTGCTATACTTAGACAGAGTATACAAAGAGATTTGAGAACGGTTTAAAATGGTTACAATGTAAGCACTGACTATTTTATGTTGTGCTTCTTTTTGCATATAGGAAGTAAGCCTCTCAGAACTTCCCAGACTTGTTTGTTTGTCCATGAGCGAGGAATTTTGATATTTAAAAAAAAAATGCACTATTCCTGAAAATAAGCATGGAAGATTAGGTGAAAAGGAATCACACGATAACTATTAAAAAGTTCAGGATTTTTTGGATCATATGGAAATGAATGCTCAATTTTGTTATTTGTGAAAAAGTGTTATGGATGCTGATTTTTAGGAATGGAAAACAACATGAGAAGGCAAATGCTGAACATTTTCCGTCTAAGTGCTGCACAAGTATACAATAAGATCATAAACTTTTTAATATGTACATGATACATGGAATGGACTAAAGGCCCTAAATATGAACTAGACAATGCTATGTTGATTATATTTTGGTTTTATTTGTGTCATGTTTTTATCCTTGCTATCACACATCTGATAGAATTTGCAAACATTCTTGGAAACCAGGAGATTTGAAAAATGAGCCTAAGCTCATAGATGTTTTGAAGCAAATGTATGGTTATCTAGCCAAGGTTTTAGGTCTTGGAAATTGAATTTTTCTTATGGGATTGTTCTCTTCTAAAGAGAGAACATTGACATAGTATCTAGTTATCCTTACAAGGGTGTAATAGTGTCGATTATTATGAAGATTCTGGAAAGAGCTATACACTATCATTACCATACCTTATATGTGCTCTACTTTATACAAGTGATTACACTGATGCTTACATTACGTCATTGTGTAAGATCCATATACACTGATTACAAATGTTACAAGGGTTGTACAGGTCAGCTTATACTGCAATGTAAGCAGTAACAATGGGACCTGATTTGGTTATACAATGCTTATAACTTATAAGGCATACATGTTACAAGGAGTCATAATGTTTACTATGAGGTAATCAGCTTCAAAGTATCGTATAGATATAGCTTATACTTTGACTGAGCTTCATGCTTATTACAAATAATGCTATGTTTTATCAATAGTTACAACACATATAGGAGACTGTTTCATACAACAGATTAACAACAGATTAACAAACTTGTATGATTTAGAAACTGTTTGATATGTAGGAATTATAAATTGTTTGATATATAACTTCATACAAAATCTGATATAGGCTATAAGGCTATAACTTCAACAGATTAGCAAACTTGGGGGATTTAGACACTGTTTCATACATACTAACTTGAAAATGTTTGTAGCTTCCCAAACATCCATGGATGCTATCATTAGCAAACCTATTTGATCCTTACCAAAATCACAGTGTCTTGTAGTTACAAAAATTAAGTCATGGCACCTCTATGCTTGATGGCTTCCATTTCCTGCGTTGCCCAAGTATGGTGGACTGCCCAACATTGGATTATTAGGATGTGCCTGAATGTTGGCATATGGTTGACTCCAATTTGCTCCATGTAGCCATGGTGGGACTGAGTAGCCCAAGTCTCCACTTGTGTTACTAACCCCAACACTGACTGCAGGTGTCATATAAACACAATTAAGATTCAAACCTACACTGGTAGGGGTATAAGAGGTGGGCCTAACCCCTGCCTGATAGCTAGGGACTTGGATGTTAATCGGGTCTTGGAATGATGGTGTCTGCTCTGCAATGTGGTCCAGCGTGTTAGACATCAACCTATTTGCCTCAAACTGTCTTGAACCATGTTCTTCTCTGCTTGTCACCCCTTGTCCTTTTTCCAACTCTTGCTGAACCTTTCTTGCCTCTCTTTGTTGCCTTGCCAATTGCTTTTGATGTTCCTTATCTTCCCTTGCTTTTTGTCTTTCCAACCTTTCCTTTGCTCGAGCTTCTGCTGTTGCAATCCTTGCAACCCTCTTTTCATTGGCTAACTCCTTCTTTCTCTTTTTAGCTTCCTGAATTTCATTCTTTTTACATTCAGACTCGAACATTAAATTCATATAGTCTTAAGATGTGAGCAATTGTGAACTCCTCCCTAAACGAAGATAATCTGAGGCTGAGTTCCTTGATGAGGCCTTCACTCTCTCTACTGGTAGCTTTAGGAATGCACCAAGTAATCTCTGCTTTTCCGGACCTGCCTGCTGGATTTCATCTTCTGGGACAATTGAATGGCCCCCATTGTTGTCTTCTTCAGGTACTTCATGTTGAATAGGCTCCTCTTCTAGTGATCCATTGTCCACAAAATAATGAACAAGTTCGGTGTTCAACCCTGATGGTTGTGAAGGCATGTCCATGCTTTCATCCTCATTGGTGGATGTTACATTATTTCCGGTGATATTCATCACGGCCTCTGCCAACCATGATGGTGCACTTACTTGGGTTGGCATGGTCAATTGCTCATTGTCAGCTGCATCAGTGGGTGTCACAGCCTCATTGATATTGTTAGTTGGTTCATCACTGAACTGTGTCTCACTGACATGCTCAGCATCATCACCACCACAGATCAACCCTTCAGAAAGGGACATTATACCTTCAGCAGCAGCTACATCTTCTTGGGCACCAACATGCTCTTCTAAATTCTCTGCTTCTTGACCTTCCACTTCAAATGCTTGGCTACATGTGGTATCATGCATAAGAGCATCATGATTGAGTGGCCATATACCAGTCCTCCTAAATCCAGCCTTGATATTAGAAGGTGTGAGAGCCAATTTAAATGCTTTGCTAGCAAGCTCAGCTAGCTCAAACCTCTTTACTTCCACCCCTGGGTTCTTTGCCATCCATGAAGCTCGCTCGACCCTGGAATAGTTCTTGAAAGGCCCAAACACGCTCACATCAAGGGGCTGCAATCTGTGAGTAGTATGAGCCGGCAATGTTAACAGGTCAATGCCCAACTTATTGGCCTCCTCGATTATCTGCACAGCCATGTGGCTTCCATGGCCATCTAAAATCATCAAGTGCCTGTTTTCAGGCGAGACACCACCAGGTACAGAAGCAGCAAAGTGGCAAAGCCAATTTAGGAACAGTTCCTTTGTCATCCATGCATGTGGATGTGCAGCCATGCATGCCCCCGGTTCACAATTCTGTATGTAATTTTTTAGTTGAGTTTTACCTTTAAATAAATAAAATCCCAGTATAGATGAGCCAATTGCATTGACACAGGCAAGAATTGTGATCCACTCCCTGCTCTTAGGCAATATCTTAGGCACATTTCTACTCCCTCTCTTTGCAATTACCCGCATACCGCAATTTCTTCCTGCCTCTAAGCCTGTCTCATCGCAGTTCCATATGTGGTCTGGGGCATATGAGTGCTGGTCATATGCAGCAGAGAGAGTGTTATAGAACTTGGAAACAATTGCAGGGCGTAGATTTAAATCCCGGTCTCTGTCAAGGCCCTCTGTTGTACGTAACACAAGGTCTGGATGCCTCTTTTTAAACCCACTCCACCATGACTTACCAGGAAAACCATCTTTAAAGGGGTTTGGCCTCCCTTGAAATATTTGATCTACAGTGGATTTAAGTTGGATAAGCTCTAACCCATGTCCCAATAGGGCCATCTCCTTACACCACTCCACCACCTCATCTTCCTCCTCTTCAGTCATGACTGTAACAGGCCCTCTGCGCTTTGTATTAGTCAACCCATTTATCCAATAATGTATGTTTGAGGCAGCAATACCATGTTTTTTTGCTGATGCACGGATTGAATATCCCTTAAACTCGATGTCATCAATTGCAGCAAGCGTGTCTTCCTTCGTCCAGCCTCTGATTGCACTGATTTTCTTTGTTGAAATTGCACCTTGTATTGTGGTCGAAGGTGGTTCTGTGGCTGATGGTGGGCTGGGATGATCTGCAACCACAGGGTCCTTTTCAACTACATTACTAGGAGCAATGGGAGCATTGACATCATCATCGATGAACTGCTCCGCAGTTGGGCCCCCCTTCTCCCTCGCCTCCTGTTCCTTATCCGATCTGCAACATAAACTCTTGGCATGGCTACAACCTGCAATTTCCAACATCGTTAAGAAATTTGATAAGTATTACAGCACAACTGTATAGAGTAAACTATAATTATGTATGAATTCCAAAATTTCTGCTAATAACATGAAATATTTCAGTTGTTTGTTGTGAATTAATTCGCATTGAAGTATTACTTGTCAATTATGTATTACTTGTAAATATCAACATCAGAAAGATATGTGATACCTACATGGCTGTTAGCTACATGGACTTGTCTACTATGAAGCAGAGTAATATATATGGTTGTATATATATACAATATGATTATTAGGGAGAATATCTCACACCTATGTAATGAGATAAGAGCTTAGAGAGATTACAGTATAAGTGTAAAGCTCATGTTATTACTATAAGTATTACAACTCTTGTTTATCCTTATGTAAGTGATTACCTATGTTTATAGAATAGGCTTTATCACCATAAGCTTACTATCACATACCTTATATAGATTACACATATAACACGTGATTGGTTTAATGTAATGACTCTATTCCAGCTTAGAGAGATTAGAGTATAAGTGTAAAGCTCATGTTATTACTATAAGTATTACAGCTCTTGTTTATCCTTATGTAAGTGATTACCTATGTTTATAGAATAGGCTTTATCACCATAAGCTTACTATCACATACCTTATATAGATTACACATATAACACGTGATTGGTTTAATGTAATGACTCTATTCCACAGCATGGTTTTCTTACCATTATTTAGATGAGTATGTAGCTTAATGAGTACCAAGCTTGTAGTTATGTGATATGTGTGACACTATACTCTCTCTATCCGATCTGATAACTACTATATTTATCCAACATTATATCTACTTAATATCTTGAATAACATTATTGAAGAACAACGAAATACCTGTATGTTGTTTCCAGCAACTGATGAAGAGAGTGAATGTAACACTGTGCACACAATCTGTCTGGAATGTAACACTGTGCACACAATCTGTCTGGAATGTAACACTGTGCACACACTCTGTCTGGAATGTAACACTGAGCACACTCTATCCTCTGTTTGTATGTCTGGAACACTGTCTGAAAATGATTGTATGTCTGCAAAATGGAAACTCACTTTTTGAAAACTGAATGGAACACTGTCTGAAAACTCTGAATGTATGGCAGAAGTAGTTTAAGATGCAGTAACAGTTGAGGTTTTATAGTTTTATGATTTAGAATTTCATTGGTAGGGAAGATTGGCATGGATTGCCATCTCCCAAATTTAATTGTGTGGTGTGGATTGATTTGTACATGATCCAATGGCTGAAAAGCTATCATGGTTGATCCTTGTGCTTTCATGAATTTAATTTCTGAATTGAAATGCTTTTCAGAATTTAATTCCTGTAATTCCAGGACTGTTGTGTTTAATTCTTGAAATGAAAGGTTGGGTGAACTATTTCCTGAATTGAATGGTGTCATTTAATGTCTTCAATAGGCTGAATGGTTAAACAAACATGTAGATATTGCTGATAGACATTTCCCCTATTTTTGTGCAGGTGGTACTCAATAGTTGTGCAGGGGTTACCCAGTTTTTGTCCAGCTGTTATTCAGCAATGAGATGTAGTCTCCCAATGCAAAATCAGTGGGGGACTGTTTGATGGGATAACAGTACTTTTGGATGGGTAGCTTTGTAATTATTTGTAGTGCATTTTGCCTTGAATGGTAATTCAGAACTGGAGGTACTTGAGACAGTGGGTCTTGTCAACTTGTGATGAATGTTTTGGTGTATGGCAGATGTTGGTCTAGTAAAAAACTGGGCCCATTTTGGACATATTTATGTAACTTATATAACTTATTTCCAAATATTTATGTGCATATTATCAAATATTTATGTTCATATTTTAGTGAGTTTTTAATTTATGTTTGGTGGATGTGTGGGACCAGTAGTATAACTACTATTGGTCCTTGCACAACAATAGAAGCCTCTCCCCTAGTGCACAAGGAATTGGAGAGACTGCTCAGCATCGCAGGCTGCTGCAAGGTGAAAATTGAAAGTAGAATCTATAAAATTTTGTAATCTTTCTCATTTATTGAGAGATCCGTGTGTACGAACAATACATAGTGATTCAAGGCGAGCGTTATTTCAGCGGCCATAGGTCCATTAATGCGCCTAGGCAGGAAATGCCCGCCGTCGGATTAAAGCAGCCGTCGGATTAAAGCTGCTCGCCGTGATTCAAGCTATGAAATTACTAATGTTTGATTCGATTGTTTGATTGTTATTTACAGTGTGTGTTCGCAATTGCTTCGATGTATTGTACACTACCTGCACCTCATCGAGAGACCAACATCTCTAGGAATACTGCACTTGTTTTGCCCGATCAGTGATACCCAAAGGGGGCAGCTGCACACTGCATCTCACCAATGCCACCCAAGTTACCTGTCCATACTTTCACTGTGTGGGTAAGTGCGATTAAACAAATGGAAGATTTAAACAAGAATAATAGCAATCGGATATGTATGTTCTGCTATCTGATTATGCTATTATAATAGCAGTGAAATAGGTTTATGGATTTCTATAGTTAATGTATGTTCTGGTATGAATAAAAAGAGGCCACAAAAGGAGATACACCTACAAATATCTATGTGTGTGTGTTTTGGTATGAATAATAAGAGGCGAGAAAAAGTGAGACGCCTATAAATTTGTATGTATACTTTCTATCTTTGAGTATGAATGACACCACGGTTTTAGATCTATCTGTTTATACATATGGTATAAACATATATTTGGAAATGTTCATAAATTTCCATATATGTTTCTTTTTGCAATGTTTTGGTAAAAGTCAGAATTACAGTAATCCATTATTAATCATTAGTTTTTAATTAAGATAAATAAATTATAGTTATCAATTAAGATAAATAAATAAATTATTGCTTTTATAGTATTTGAATTTGGGTAAAGGGTTTACTTGAAAAGTTGGAAAAACACATGATTGGGACACATAGTTCTCCAAAATTACTCATCATCAATAATATTTAAACTAATTAATTTATTAAATTTATATTTAGATTATTACATTGGTAAATTATTATCATATTTTTATATTACTAATTAATAAATTTAAATTTCTATAATATAATTTAGATATATTTTAAAACTTTTAAATATATCTTATCAAATATTTAAGAGAAATAATATCATAAATTATTTAATATTATGAATTTATAAATTATTAATAATAAATTTAATAGTAACTAACCCACTTTAGATTTATCTTTACTTTTAGATTTATCAAGTTTTTACATGGATCAAATCATTTCATTTTGAAATATAGTAATGTTGCAATGTGATCTTAAAAATCTCTATGGGTAGCTATTACATGCCGCTTAATGTAATTATAAAGACGCTGCAATTTTGAGTTTGAGCATGTTTATATATATATATATATATATATATATATATATATATATATATATATATTTAATTTTAATAAAATATTGTGAGCATAGTTGATTGTCATATATATAACTTTAGGCATTGTCACATATTTGAGCATGGTTGATTGTCTCTACTATATGGATTTTGGTATTCATCAACATGCTCAAACTCAAATTGCAGCGTCTCTATAATTACATTAAGCAGCATGTAATAGCTACCCAAAAACAACAATGGCTCTAATTAGATTGAACCACTCTATTTTATTACGATTATTATTTATTATTAACAACTTAATATTTAAGTTAAACTTATATTCACTACCAATATATATATATATATATATATATATATATAATAAAACCATAATAAATAAGGAGAGTTCAATGAAACTTGTAGACACAATACAACACAATATTTTTTTAATTAAATTGAAAATTAAAAATATTATTTCTTAAAAATGGAATTAAAAAATAAAAAAGTTATAAAATAAATTCCACCTTTTATTTTATTTTAGTACTAAAAATATTATTAGTACTAAGTTAGAAATAAAAATATTATTAGTACTAATTTATAAGAACCGATCATTGATAAGCAGTAGGTAGTAGCTACTCTGTCATACTCATATTGATGCCAAAAATAAGCTAAGCATATGTAGCACATCTAATCTACACATCAAATGCATATGCTCATGGGTCGTCCTAGTAATTATCAGTTGGTTACCATCATAGACACAAAAGTTGTTTTACTATAATTTAGATAGACTAAATTAAATAGCGACTTTATTACAAAGCAAATCCTCATAGACATGCTCAAACTCAAATTGCAACAATTATTTCTAATTTAATTTAACTATATTTTATTACAAAGCAAATCTTCATAAACATGCTCAAAGTCAAATTGCAACATTTCTATAATTACATTAAGATCACATTGCAACATTACTATATTTAAATTAAGCGGCTATATTTAAACTAAACTAAGCTACAACTTTATTACAAAGAAAATCCTTATAGACATCTTTAAATTCAAATGACAACATTTAGCAAATCTTCATAGACATACTCAAACTCAAATTGCAACAATTATTTCTAGTTTAATTTAACTATACTTTATTACAAAACAAATCTTCATAAACATCCTCAAACTCAATTTGCAACATCTCTATGCTGTAATAACTATCCATAAACATTTCCAACATCACATTGCAATATTACTATATTTAAACTAAACCAGAGATAATCGCTACCTTGTAGCCTTGTTATATCTGTCACTTGTTTATTGATTTAACATTAATTCAATTCTCATTTCAAATTTTTTATATTTTTAATATAATTTAATTTTGATCTTTTTATTATTTATTTATTTTTATTATTAAATATATATTTTTCTTCTTTTCATTAACTTACACTTTTCGCTTCTTATTACAAAAATCATCGGGATTCACAACTAAAGCATTAATTAACCTCTGCAAAGCAGGGAGAGGCATTAAAATTATTTGTCCAGTACAATCACAAGACAATCTCAGTAATTAATCACGCGAGTCACGCGAGTCAGTAATTAATCACGCGAATCACGCGAGTCACGCGAGTCATATGGATGTTCAATTGTGTTAATGAGTGCCTTCCATCAACAATCACAAGACAATCTCAGTAATTAATACGTGTAGACACGAAAAATCATGTAGATTGATAATCGTCTCTTGCACCCACAAATTATCATTTTAGCATTGGTTCTATGCAATTTAAATCATGTAGTTTTTTATTTTTATTTTTTAAATTATTTAATTACATTTATTTTTAACATATTTATATATTTTATTGATATTTATTTTTAATTATTAATATATTTATTTATTTTTTAATATTTTTCACATATTAATATTAAAAAAACAATTTTTTTTTTTTAATAATGAAAATTTATTATAATTCAATTATCAAATTAGTAATGTGATTAAACATATTTATATTTTCATTATTATTATTTTTAATTATTAAATTAAGTCATATATATGTCTTTTTAGACAGGGAAAAAAAATTAGCATAATTTGAATAACACTAACTTCAATCCAATATTTCTAATCTAAATTAACTATACTTTATAATAAAGCAAATCTTTATAAACATGTTAAATTCAAATGGCAACATTTCTATAATTACATTAAACTACAAGTAATAACGACAAATAATAGTTATTATGTAACACTTATTAAATATTAAATTTATTACACACTTTATAAATAAAAAATATAGAAGTTTAAAAAATTGCTGAGTTTCACTAAGCAAAAACATTTACCCGTCCTAGAAGGCATGTACCGGACTAAAAAGTTCCTGTACCCTCCTGCAACAGCAACATGCTTTTTCAGATCCATAGCATCACATGTTTAAACTGTAGTTATTTCTTGACACACAAAGTATATTAAAATAAATGTGAATCCGAATTCCACAAGCTAATTATTTAAAACCTCGAATTCAAAAGTAAAATTCACAAATTTCCAAAAATAAAATTGATGGATATCGATTTCAAACCTTGAATCCGGAAATAGGATTCAGCATTATTACAGCAAATACTCAATCTATATATATTAAAATGGCTCATTATGAAGTTATTTTTATTATTAAATTGGCTCATTATATGTAACTGTTTTGATTAGTAGCATTTGTACAGAAGTCCGCACACTTAAACATATAATTAATTAACAAATGCGTTTATCTTTTTATATTAGCAAAGTTATTTTTATGGTTAAAATGACTCATCTTATAATTGGGATTTATTATATAGTCTAGTATGATGTGTAATAATGTCAGTTTATTATTAAAGTTGAATTTTGCTTATGTGTAAATAAAAACAAAAAAAAATTATACAAAACATTTAAATAATATTGACTTGTAAAAAAATTACACTTGAAAAAATTAGATTTCTAAATAAATTCATGTTAGATCCATATTTTATATAGAGAGTTAATAAGTAAAATTAATGTGTAAGTAAAATTATTTTAATCATTAAGAAAATAAACATATAAAGTAAACTATCAAATAAAACCTTTATAGGTTATCAGAATGATCAAAATGGTCTTAAACCAAATTAAAAAAGAAAAATAGAAAAGTATGTAAATAGACATTGAATTGAAAATATTAAAATATAATTTAAAATAATTAAAGATTTTTTTTTATTTTTA